>JAGSMP010001360.1:0-54393 GCA_029286625.1 Parnassius orleans
GCAAATGTAAATATAACTTATGCGTCACAAATTTTATTAAATAAGGCATTAGAAAATTTTATGTTAAAAATATTTAATTTTGTAAAAAGTATTTAAGTAATAGATCTTATAGTGCTATTACTCAAAAAAACTTAAATACAAAAACAATAAAAAAGGATAACATTGACTATAAGTTATCTTTCTATAAATATTATATTATTTCATATTTTTATGGTGACGAAAGAGAATCTATCGAGAGAGATCGATAGACAGCGGTATACCATTTCATATAATATCCCAGATGTATATACCAGACCAAATACGACGAGAAGCGTTAAAGGAACAAAACATTAATAGTACTGAAAAATAAGCGTGATAATTACGACAAATCTTAGTATGAGCAAGAAATATTGTAGTAGATACTTCACGAGGGATCACAGCAGGGATGCTGATGGAACCGCTTAACACGAACATTATATAACTTCACTTCTTCTTCATCAGACCGTTTAAGTCCAATGCAGGATATGGGCATCTACAGTTTTTTTTTGTTATAATACTGAAGTGACAAACGAATTTACAGTCCACCTGATGGTAAGTGGCTACTACAGTCAACGAAAGACTACAGCCAACTTTTTGACTGCCTCGTTGGTCTAGTGGTTGTAATAGTGCGACTGCTGATCATGAGGTCCCGGGTTCGAATCCCGGGTTGGGGCAAAAAAATCAGTTATTGAGCTTTTCCATCAAGAAGTTCTCGTATCTGTCCGGAGTTAGGAAGTTGGAGGTGTCTCACCCCGTGCCTTGAAAAGCACGTAAATCCGTTGATCCTGCGCCTGATCTCTCTCGGTTGTGTCGTTTTACCGTCCCATCGGACTATGAGAGTGAGGGAATAGAGAGTGCACCTGTGCTTGCGCATACACTTGGGCACTATAATCATCCTGCGCCGATGGCTAGTCTCCGTAGAGGCTGGCCGCCGTGACCGAAATTCGGTCCGGAGGACATTATTACAGCCAACTTTTAAAAAAGTAGGCTAAATATGCGTTGTCACCTCTGATGAATAAGATGGAATGCCTTACAGTCTCTAATTATATTAGCTCTCTATACCCTTCAAAGTGGAACACACCAATACAAGCACTGCTATTTGGCGGCAAAAATAGGTGAGAAGGCGATACCTACCTATTCGTACTGTAGGCAGAAAAGGAGTTTTACCACCTAATAATAAAAAACCTAATGGAAGGAACGGTTTGCTTTTATCATCACGGTTGAAAAGCGGTAACTGTGATGTCTCTTATAAAGTTATCTTTCTATGAATATTATTTTACCGTGTGGTGGTGACGAAGTGCTGGATATGGGCCTCTCAATTTTTTTTAAACTAAAGAGACAAACACTTGCAGCCACCGTCATAAAAAAAGAAGGCTACAAATGCTTTGTCACTTCTGAGGAATAAGGTGGCATGCCTCACAGTCTCTAATAATATTGGCTCTCTCACTGCGTTTCACAGCAAAAATAGGTGAAAGGGTGGTACCTACCTAGTCGTAGGAGTCCGAAAAGAAGTACCCAGTAATTAAAAACCTAATGGAAGTAAAGATTTGCCTTAATCGTCAGGGTTGACAAACAGATTGACGATTGCAGTATCAGACTTCTCGCACTTTTGACGCTGCTGCCCGTCTTCTGCAGGTCTGGATATTTTACGTCTGGCGTAAATGAAATGATTATACTGAAATTTATCTGAAAACGTATGTTAGTGGCGGTATAAAGTAGTCCACAACCCAATTTCGTTTCGTGAGTGTAGTAGGAGGTGAATATGGTACATGCCAGAAAAAATCTAACATGTCTAATATATCATACGAACCAGGTTGGTTGACTAGTTTCTCGAATTTGTTAAGCCCATTAAGGTTAGAAAGCATCGTATGTCAACACTTACTGCAAATGCAAAACACGCGATGAATCCAAATTTCACAGACTAGTGATGTAGAGCAGAATAATGCCGAAGAACTACATTTTATTATAATCGTTGGCGCGTCTCTTACTGACTGTGTAACTTCAAGACCAATTTGTTATGTGGATATGATAATTTGTACCTATTCTAGGATCCGATAAGTGATACCGTAGCCGATAAATTTAACATTATGTTATGTTTTCTAGACATTCCTAGTTTTCAGGGGTGTCAATCTTATATACCTGGTTTCTAAATTTAGCATACATTTTAATTTGATTTAAGGTTAAATGTAGATAGATAGTAGTAAAATGTAGTTAGATGTCTATGGGCCACAGCATCCACTTACAATCAGGTAAATTCTCGTTTGTCACCAATATTCTATAAAAACTTGACGTATAGCTCCTTGCTAAATTACTAAACCTATTTCCTACTAAGCCAGCAAAAATCAGACCTTTTGTCACAAGTCGTTGATTTATTGCACCAAAAACTTCAACGGACGGGATTCGACAAATCAAAAATCAATTCAGAAATTTTTACGAGTACATTATTAACTCACAGGGAATTATTTACGCCGTTTAGTGCGGTTGTCGATTTTTAATTTATTCCTTCTTCAAAACTCTAGCAAAATGATTTTTCAAATGTGAAAAATATTGATAGAATTTCTGCTCTATTTATATAGTATTGTGAAAGTCTGCATTTCACTAAGGCAAAAATTAAAAAATCGATTATTAATAATGTTGATCTGTCAGTGTCTGCCGTAAAGAAACATGATATCGTTAAAATATTTTTAAAGTGAAATCTTTTATCCAAAATGTATGGCTATTTTATTTAAATAAATTTTGCTGCTGATTATAGAAAGTAAAACATAAATTATTTTCAATATACACTAATATGTCTAACTAATGGTCGAAGTGAGATAAAATAGTCTATAAGTTGTGAACTGCTGATAACTATAATAAATTTAATAATTTGCTAATACTTACCTCCTCTGATGACACCAGGTATAAAATCACCGAACCGGCTACGTAATGTAATTCAATAGTCAAGTCACTTGCTAATGCGTAGGATATCAATACTATAATCATCATCAAAGTCCAAGCCAAGTTCACTGCTGAATGATTCTCTCTCAAGAAATACCACTAAGCATGGTCATAAGCCACCTAGATTCATCGACTTTCTGCATCTCTTGCCATGTCAATACTGCAAGTGGGGGGCCCGACACTTCACTTACCATTACGAGACTGCCACTCGCAAAGCTTTTTCCCCCATCTATTGTCGATTCTTCAAGCCATATAGCGGGCATTTCCACTTTATCTTACTCCACTTATCCATATTACCAAGTGAAAATACGATCATATCCCTTTTTGCAGCTTGCTAAGCAAACATGAGCTCCCTCGTATGGCCAGCAATGAAGAACTATATCTCAGATTTGTCTCGTTTTTAAGTTTTGAAGTATACGTGACCGATAGATGTGTTGTAATCTCTTGAACGCTTCCCAGTTGAGTTGAATGCGTCGATTTACCTCTGGGTCGAAGTTACTTATGTACCAAGTCGGATAATTTGTCCTAGTAAACATCGAAAATACCGGCATCGGTATGACATGAACTTTACACGTAACCATCGTCGTGTTCAAGTTTATTATAAGACCTTTCCGGTGGGGTACACTATTGAGGTCACTGAACATAATGCCTTACTGTTCAAACACTTCAGCACTTCAATATAGTGACAATTAATCTGACATTGCCGAAGGAACTTTAACAACGCCTATATTTTGACGGAATCAAAGTGGCGGATTGTATTTGAAGGTCTTCTTTACAATTTTCCGAAGAGTATGTATGTAGTCAACGGAACTAAAGTCCTTTCGAAAAGCGGCTTACAATCTAGATAGCGTACGAAACGATTTGTAGTGACTCGCAAGGGAAATCAGCTGTAGTTCTTCAATAGAATGTTGTCGCCTTTCTTGAAGAACAAAACCATTATCTTTCCTACACCTCCGAAAAAGTGGAAGACGGAATTGAAAAGCTATATAATCCAGGGCCTTGCCGTTATTAGGTGCTGAAGAGCCATATACATGTACGTCATTTCGTTCCGTGAATGTACAACATTGTGGTGACGTTTCAAACCTCTGAAAAAAAAAACATATGGCATTCGGTATATACATAGCTAAGCCATTTCGTATGTTCCATATTAAAAACATTTAAATCTGCCACGGGAAGCAGCCTTAAAGGTGCGATACATTTCTTACAATCTCCAACCAGTCTGCAAAGAATGGCAAAGAGCATGGTGTACTAAATTATACTGATGTGATTGGTTATCCTTGTAAAAGACATTAAAATCAGTGAGAAATATGTGCGTCAGCAATAACAAATTTACGATTGCGCATTATTGTTCGAACAATGAAAATATTTAATTTTACGATTATGATCTTATCGGCAGTAATATATAGTATTGATTTTAAATTCCACTGTACTCCAACCAATTACATCGAACAATATGGATTCAATTTATGATATATATAATTATATATATTTTCAATGAGACGAAAATACGTAATGAAATATTTAGTACTACTTATTAATATAACCTAGTTTAAATCCTTACGCACAACCCACATTGGCCACTCTTGACACTAATATGGATTCAATTTATGATGAAGTTATCAATGAGACGAAAATACTAAATGAAATATTTAAAAGGAATATGTAATTGTTATTAAGATATATTTTAAATTTTACTACTTATTAATATTACCATATTAGTTAGTTGTAAATTTTTTAAGAGAAATTATTGAAATAGTAAAAAAAATACGTATATTGTGTATATTTCTTTATTCAATTCTTTGATTATTGAAATTTTAAAATGAAAAAGGTATTTGATTATAAAAGATGTATTTCAAAATATTAACCTAAAACAACTTATGACCATTACATCCGTATTACGTTAGATCTACTTCAATATGATAAATAACTAGTCTCACCATAAATATTGTATAATATAAACAGTTATTTTTTTATTTATTTCTGAATCCAAATTCAAAAAACTATTTAACATATTAAAAGATATAGAATTATAATATAATAAAAGATATATAATTGTAATAAATTATATCGGGGCTTTGTTATGTTTTAGACACGAATAAATTCGTTGGATCGTATAGAGTTAGTCTTCATCGAAAACGGCAAACACCGATACATGACGGATGTTCTAAATCCTCATACACAAGCCACATTGGGCACTCTTGGCTAAAAGTCAATTTTATGGACGATAATGCTCGCGCCCACCAGTCTGGCGATGTGGAAACGTATATGTTAGAGGAAGGAATTCTTCATTTGGATTGGCCAGCTTAACATCCCGACCAAAAGAATTGGTTCCAAGTGATTGAATGAACAGTTCAAGTATCGAAATGCAAATTTTGTCGTAATTAAGCATGATGGTGGAAATCGATGAAGAAGACGATTTAATTTAAAATAGCAGTTAATTAAATAATATATTCTTGATGGTGACTTATTGATTTACTAACTGTTTATTGATTATTTACTTAAAAATTTAATGTTTCTCTTATAAGTTAAAGTTACAGCCTATATACGTCCCACTGCTGGGCACAAGCCTCCTCTCATTTCTAAGAGGGTTTTGAGGGTTTCTAGTGCAAGTAAATGTCCGCCGCACTGCCCCAATGCGTGTTGGCGAACTTCACATGTCTTCAAAATATTTTTTTCTTATATCTCAGACATGCAGTTTTCTTCACGATATTTTGCTATACCGCCGAGCAGGTGGTAAATTAGCACATAAAATTGTAAGTAACAATTTCATTGGTGCCGGCGGCGATCGAACCCGGGTTGCTCACGTACTGTGAAATTTACAGCGAGCGCTTAGCCCCTGAGCTACCACAGCTAATGTTTTCTTACACAGTATGTAATAATTAAGGTAAACAATTACTAATATACCTATTTTTTTCTATCGTAATAAGCAAAAAATTGTTTAATGGAAAATTTAGGGTTTATGCGTGTAGGGTCGTTTTTATTAGTGGTTTCCTGGTGGTTTTAGAAGTTAAATCTGGTGAAGAGTTGGCTAAACTCCATGCGTCATGACATGACACCTCGTTCATAGAAGCGTTCACAGCTGGTTTCTCGGTTCTCATTGGGCGGCTAGGGTTAACGCATCGTTCGCGCGTCGAGCTGAGTGTTGAATAATTTAAATTTTTCATTATCTCTAAGATAGCATAGCGTCCAAATAACGTGCTATAAAGAGCAAAGTTTATCTTCATAAAATTTTCTTGATAATGAAGTAACTGACTTTCGTAAAGATTAATATGCCATGCCTAATAATAATGCTCATAAATCACTTTTTAATTTTCATTTGTCACAAAACACCTTATTGTGGCTTATGTATAAGAAATAGGCATATGGTATTGCGGATTTTATTCAGATGGAGAAAATATCTATTAGGTCCTTACATATGAAATTGGCGTTTTGAACGGAAGGAATATAAAGTAATTTTTTTTGTAAAATATATTTAATTAATCAAAGTATGCACCCTTGTTATCTATGCAATTTAAATTAATGCAATCATCTCATAGGTAGTTCATTGATCCCTTTACTAAAAAAAACCATGGGGGTGAGAATCAATAAGCTCTTTGAAGGCGGTTTGGACTGCCGCATCGGAGTTGAATTTTTTCCTTGTAAGAAGTTGTCCAAATTCCGGAAAAAATAGTAATCTGTTGAAGCAAGGTCCGGGGAGTACGGTGGATGTCGCAGAAATTCCAATTGTAGCTCATCTAACTTAGTGGTTATTTGTTGTGCAGTGTGTGGTCTTGCGTGGTCGTGAAGCAGCAGTGGCCTAGAGCGATTGACCAATATCGGTTGTTTAGCAGCTAGTTCTTCCGTCATCGTTTGCTGTTGCTGACAATAGATATCTGCCGTAATCGTTTGGCTTGATTTTAAAAAACTGTAGTGAATGACACCGGCGCTAGTCCACCAAATACTCCACAGTAACATTTTCTGAGTCAATTTTAGCTTATGGCAGGATATGGCTGGGTCTCCAGGGTTCAGGCATTGCGACGAGCGCTTCCAATTATCGTACAGTATCCACTTTTCATCACAAGTAATAATTCGATTTAAAATCCCTTCATTATTGTGTCGGTTGAGCAAAGTAACACAGCAGTCGACGCGTGTTTGCAAGTTCGATTCACTCAATTCATGAGGTACCCATTGTTCAAGTTTTTTTACTTTCCCGATTTGCTTCAAGTGGATTAATACAGTTTTATCACTTACCCCAAAGCCTGCAGCTATCTCTGAAGTGCTTTGTGATGGATCCGCTTCCACAATAGCCTTTAATTCTTCATTTTCCACTTTGGTCTCCAGCCGTCCACGGGGTTGGTTCTGAAGGTCGAAATTTCCAGAACGAAAACCTTGAAACCAAAAACGTACCGTGCTTTCTTTTGCGACATCAGCGCCGTACACATCATTAATCCTTCGAGCTATTTCTGCAGCATTGGTGCCACGATAAAAATCGTACTCGTAAATATACCGATATTTCATGTTTTTCATTGTGCGGTAATAAGCGACGCCAAAGAATAAAATAATGAGGAAAAAACAAATAAATGACTGTTTTCAAAACTCAAATGTACCAACTAAATGAATTTATAAATTTGAATTTGAAATTTTTAACCAAAGAGGAGATATTTCAGATCAAATTGGTCAGTACGACAAAACGCTAATTTCATATTTAAGGACCTAATATATTTTTGTAGAACAATGTATTTACGTATCATTAACCATTACGCCAGCGCATGCAAATAAATAATTTCGGGAGCGCTTTTTCATCTGACCTGCTTAACTAAAATCAATATTTAAGGCTATTTTAGAAATATAGCCTAAATCTAGATAGCTTATACTATTTCTCATTGACCTGGCTATAACATACAAGAATAATTTTTCAAATTAGACTGGTAGTTCCTGAGATTTGCGAGTTTAAACAAACAAAAACGTATTATGAATTATATAAATATATTTACGTATATTATGAATACTCATATTGCTTGTATACTCGTGTGATATGTGAATATTTGAATTACGTTTTTATTATGTTAGTATAAAGGGCAAATACGAATCCAGTATAAATGAGTGCTAAAATGCTCTTTTATTCTGTTATAATTCGCACTCGCCTTTAGCATTTTATAATACAACTAGCGATCCACCCCAGCTTTGCACGAGTGATTTCTGGATCTTGAGTACCACCTGCTGGGCCCAACTATAGCTAAGAAAAATTCTAGGTAACCGCATAAGTACCCCATATATACTCCATTTAAATTGGCCAAGCGGTTTAGGGGGAGAGGAATTACGAAAACAGGAACATCGGAATTTTATATATAAAGCTTACAATAATTATTAAAAAGGTAGGTATAAGGTATAAAGAACAATTTTTTTATCATTTTAGTATTGTACGTATTGTATGTATAAGTTCAATATTTCATTTTTCAAACGGCAAGCCTTGTGGACAAAAGCTGGTAAAAATAAATAAAACAAATTTGGAATATGGCCAAGAAAGTACAGTAAATTTCGCTCTGCATTTCGGTAAGCAACAGTATCGCTCCGTTCGACTCGAAATATATGTTTCGGACGATGGAAGATTGGAATTGTATGCAATCGGTATTAACTGAAGTGTTTAAAGTACAGTACAGGTATTCATTACAACTATTTAAATGATAACACGATATAGTAATATTAATAAACAAAAGTTACAACTAGCTGTTCACGCGATTTTATCCGTGCAAACATATACTATCTACGCAGTCTTCTAATATATTATTGTATTGCGTATTGTAACTTCTTATTAATCTTAAATAACTTACACAAGCACTGAAGCAGCGCATCGAAAATCACCCCATAACCCTCTCAGAAATAAAAGGCCTTAGTAGTAGGATAAAGGCTATAACTATACTTTTTAACATACCTATAATAAAATGGTTCTAAAGAATAATTATTTTTTAAGTTTACGCGAACATTTCACATTATGTGAAACTAATTTTTACGGATATTATTATTTCTATTTAATAAAAGTAGATAAAATTCGTAAAATTAGTTTCATTTAATCGTCTTTAAAATAATAAATCAGGTTTGTTCATAAGCAATCAAAGAGCCATATAACAAATACATATGAAAAAATGTAGGTTCTATTTAAAATATAACATTTACAAAAATGGTACTGGCAAATAAAAAGGTTTTATTCGTCTAAAATATAATCATTTTTTTAGTTCCTTCTTCTAGTTGATACAGCAATGAAATAAAAACTACATTTCAATGGTATTTTATAACGTAGAAAAATATTTTAATTTATAAAATATTATAAAATTTCGTTTGTAAAACGTTAGCATGTTTTTTAATCTTCTACTTAGGCTATATAATTGAATTGAAATTGAAAATTTATTTATTTCTCATAACACTAAACTTAATAGCTTTTATAACAAAAATGGTTGTGGATCGCTGGTGCCTGAAGTAGGTAATTAAAACCGGAGTTACAAGTTACCATGCTTCCATCTTAGTTACCAATAATCACTGAGCTTTTTGTGTGAGTGCGCACGTGCGCGCGCATGTGGGTGTGTGTGTGTGTGTGTGTGTTTGTGTTTGTGAGTGAGTAGTGTGTGAAGTGTGTGTGCGAGAGTGTGAATATATGAAGAATACAATAGAAGATTTATTTCAGAATATTAAGAAGACATTCAGTTTCAGTGTACGATTGATTTATAACCCATTCTTTCAGAGTTAATTTAAATTTAAAGTGATTTAATGAGTGTAGGAATAACTTCTGATGCAATTTATTATAAAATTTAGGCCCAAGGAATACAAAAAATCTATGACTGAAATATGTATTAAAAGGAATCGATTTGGCGACAAGATGATTGCGTCGAGCAACGTTCTTATTATATTTAGTGTTGGAATGATGTTTAAGAGCTGTATACAATATAAAAAGTTGCCATACAGTCAACACTTGACATTACTCATAAAGTAGTTCTGTAGAATATAAGCGAGATTTATATCAACACACCTTTAGTAAAGCTCTCTGTGCTTGTTCAATTTGCATAAAGACTATTTTAGTTGCCCCACCTCAGGTAGATATATTATAAACTAGTACCAATTGGCACATGGTATAGTAAAGCATTTTCATAACATATGTGTCGCCAGAATGTTGAATGTCTTTAAAAACGTCAGGTATACCTCAAAACTTGAAAACGAGATTGTACAACCAGTGTGTGTTGCCAGTGATGACTTATGGATCTGAGACGTGGTCCTTCACTGCTGGCCGTATGAGGGAGCTCAAAGTCGCTTAGCGAGCTATGAAGAGGTCTATGCTCGGGGTTTCTCTGCGTGATAAATTTAGATATGAGGATATCCGCAGTAGAACCAGAGTGACCGACATAGCCCAACGGATTAGTAAGCTGAAGTGGCAATGGGCCGGCCATATAGCTCGAAGAACCGACAACCGATGGGGAAAAAAGTTTCTCGCGTGGCGGCCTCGTACTGGTAGGCGAAGTGTAGGACGACCCCCCACTAGAGGGAGTGACGACCTGGTAAGACAGTCGATGGCTGCAGGTGGCTCTGGACCGTGCTTTGTGGCATTCCTTGGTGGAGGCCTATGTTTAAAATATGTGTTATGTGTAAAATATTAATACTACCATTGTGTCTCTCAGACATAACCTCACACTTAGTTTGCTAAAGTTATTTTCTTAAATATTTTTTTAGATGGAGATTCAAAGTAAAGACCGTAGGCCACTAAAATGAGACAGCAGTGGAAGGTATACTTAGAATTAATGAAGTGATGTTGAGCAATGGCCTGAAGAATTAGAAGAAAAAAAAACGAATTTAGCGATTATGATGATTCGGTAGAAGAACCTAATTATGTGGAAGGGAATGTACAGCAAGAGGTACTCGGAGAACTTGAGGAAGAGAATGCCCAATCGAATAGATGCCAAGACGAAGAGAGTCGTGGTAGCTCAGGTGTAAATTTTACAGGCGCATACCGGGTTGATCCCCATCGGAACCAATGAAATTGTTAATTGCAATATTACGTGCTCAGTGGTAAAGAAAAACATCGTGATCCTGCATGTCTGAGAAAAAAAAATTCTTTTCGAAGACATTTGAAGTTCTCCAGCACGCTTTGGGGCAGAACTGTGGACACTTTCTTGCCCTTAAACCCTCTCAGAATTGAGAGGAGGCCTGTGCCCACTGTGGGACTTATATTATAGGCTGTAACTATACTAAATTTACTTTACTATTACAGCAGTCGCAAAACACATCGATGGCATTTGACAATATTTTAAAGAATTTTAGATTTAGCTTGCACTAATGCATTTGTAGTAATGTCGTGTAGTGGCGGTATAAAAATATCCACTACACCATATCATTCCGTGGGTGTCGTAATAGGTGACAGAGGAAAACAAATCCGGAGATGGACAGCTGCGTATTCCTAATAATGACTAAAAATAAAAACAGCGGTCGCCAACCCGCTTGCCAAGCGTGGCAACTATTGCAAATATCCCTCATATGAGTCAATCTATGGGGGAGGCCTTTCAGCTGTGGACTTAAATAGGCTGTAACGGTAACGGTAATGAATTTGTCTTATACCAAAACTGTTCAAGTGCCAAACTGCGAAGACGGGACTTATCTTTGGCGCGAGAATTGTTCTTTCTAGCTTGAAAGAACGCGTTTGTAATGACAGACAGTCCAGAGAACTCCGTCTTACCATGACGCGAGTCTTAGTCAAGGACTTGCCTCCCTCTAAGCCCGTGGCTGAGCTTCCAGGACCTGCTGGAAAGAAACTACGTAGCATTATTGAAAAGGCAAACAAGATACCACTTCCGTGCATGCAAAAAGATAGTTTGCCTGCAATGTTCTTCCCCACTTTGTCAAGACTGTAAACTTAATTTATAGATTTAGGGTCAACTTTGAGACTGTATTATGTCTTAATGATCCATGGGACCTTGTTGTGTTTTTTGTTTTAGCACTATAGAAGAACGCTTAAAAGTTTAACATTAATCGTTTTATGGGATTTTAATTATTTAGTTTTTTTTTTAGTTTTGTATGTTTAAGCGTAAATATCTTTAAAAAATTGATCACTTTAAGTGATTGCAAATAGCTCGTTTCTTTTTATTTTGAGAATAATTATTATTTTGTTTTTCATTAAACATAAACCCGTTAATCATAAAATAAAAGGAGAGTTTTATTATTTCTAAAAGTTTAGCACGAATCATGCCGTATACGTATAAAGTGACGTCTGACAGACTACACCTCAGACGAATGTTAACGGCAAAGTCACTTCAGTTGCAGAAGGTTAAGACTCAAATTGCAGATGTGTGTGAGTGGAGGGACTATGATATCTTTGTTTATTTAGAAATTTTGAAGAAATACCATCACATCGACAATCAGCACAATCGCTTTTCAGAGACATAATCAATCGTTTTACTTCTGTAATGTCAGTCTACAGTAGTACAAAAGATTCTTCACGTTCCGCAAAGTTTGAATCTGTTGGCACAACACCATTTATATTTTCTGCAAGTTGCCTTCCCACACCTACAAAATAAGTATTAATTTAATTAATAGAATTTTAGGGATCAGATTCGTTTAAAAGATCGGTTGGTGTTGACTGTGAATTCTTTACACTAGTTAGGTTTGTGATATTGCGAATGACATCCCATATTCTCTTAGAATTTTTACCAGCTTTTTTAAATTCAAGTTTTTGGTATTCTTTCTTTGTATTTCGCAAAAAAGAATTACAATAGTTGCAGTAGCTTTTATTATATATTTTTAAGATTTCATTATTAGGATTTTAGCGATATTTCTTGTACATGTTGTCCCTATGTCACATACAATTGAGTAAAACTGGTGTAATCCAGAGTTTAATCAGTGAATTTTAAGTGGTATATGATTATTCTGGCTGCATAAATATAATTCAAAAATAATGAGTATAGAATAGATAATAGACGTTAGTTCTTGGTTAACTTTATAATATATATTGCATAGTGTATATAATCCTAAAAGACAGAGAGTGCAATAAGTAAAAATAGATTTTAGATTTGTGTGTCGATCAAGTAATTTGTGTATTGTGTTTTTGTGTTTTAATGCTTAACATATATGTACAATAATTTCCACACAACCATCGGGGATTACAGATTTCTTGAGTTGCTAACACGCGATAGAGCCACATTGATCCACACCGGCCACTCTCGGCGTCTGGCTCTGTTGCTTCGTTTATGGTCGTAGAGAAACGCAAGCAGGCTATAAACTATAATCTTTAAAATCGGCTTTTGTGGTATTAGGTTTAGTGATGACATGACAGTGATAGAGGCCGCAATTCTGTAAGTAAAGAATATGCAATGCATATTTGGAAATATTTTCAAGATTTGTCATTTGAACATCCTATTTTGCTATTTAGAAGTCTTAGAAATAAGGGATGGCATTTATTTTATCAAAAATACATCAATTGATATCACTTATAATTTGTAAGAGTAATCATGATACTAATCTGATCCGCCATTGGATGGAGTGATGACATAGTAAGACATGCAGGAATCTGAATGTTAAGTGGATAGTGTGGCTCATAAACATTTATATTTCTTCAATTGAGAATCAAAATGCAGATGCGTCGTCACCCATGAGAACCATACGAATTATTAATATTAGGGTTTAAAATTCCTATAATTATTTCAGCACCAATATTCTTAAATTTGATATGATTTATTACTAGTCACCTGCCTTGGTTTCACCTTGATAGGATCTGTCAATGTGGCGTTATTTAGATTTGAGATTAACAAAGACTACCAGATTTTTTTTCAAAATAATTCCCAAAGTTTTCAGGTAAAATATAGCCTAGAGACTCTTGGCATTGATTTATATCTTTGTTTTTTTTTTCTTTAAAAAAAAACGTTACCTCCACACTAGGATTTTCTCCTGTATCGTGAGGACAGTTTACATACATAAATTCCACAAGGACAAACATCCAGACCCGGAACAATTACTTTTAGGTCATACAAATACTTGTTCCGTGCGGGATTCGAACCCGCGGCCCTTAGCGCTGCAACTCATTGCTCAGCTACTGCGCCATGGAGCCGTCAATATCTGTTCGTGAAATTTCGTTTAATTCAGTCAACATTTTTTTTTTAAATTGTTACTCGTGTCTAATGACATGTAAATAACAGCAATTCTTTTGATATTACAGAGATACACTTCAATTTTATTTATATAAATATAAATGCTCTTAATGTGTAGATTAGGAGGAGGACACGGAAACCCTACTGTGCTATGTATACTCGATAGGTTTGTTTCTTTGTATTTTTAAACGCAAATAAGTAAATATTATTTTAGAACAGCAAAATATGATCGCAAATATATGAAGCAAATAAAATTATAAAACTTTTATATTTAAATATAATTATAAAACACGCGTAAATAGTTGTCAGAACTGTTAACGCGTCTCCGCTTTTGAAAAATAAAATGAATTGACAAATTCAAGTATTTTATAATGTTGCTTTTAAAAGACGAGATAATTGGCAACTTTTTTTTATCTAGCATAACAAACAGGCATGCGGCTCACCTGATTGTAAATATCGACTGCCGCCCATAAACAACGGCGACACCAGGGGCTCATTTAACTTATTATTTATCGTCATTTATTACAATTCCTCATTTTATTTGAAATGATCGAGGGTAAGAGTAGGTAAGATTCAATCCCAAAACCTGACGTAATAATTAGGAATTCTTCACAATTTGCTACGTTTTAGTCTTTCATTTGTGACGTTAAGTGACGAATCGAATGCTATAAGATTAATCTTGGTGTGCTTTTGTCTTATAATATTTTTAAATTATATTTATTGTCGATAAAATTTAAACCCTAGGTTTTTCTCTCTTTCTGTATATTGGAGGCCTTTAACATATATACATTCCACACCAATAACGAGTCAAGGCATAATTATTTGTAACGAGTCAAGGCATAATTATTTGTAGGTCATAAAAACGTTTGTTTGTTCTGTGTACGATTCGAACAAAAGGGCTTGCAGCCAAAAGATTACTCACTAAGTTACTGATCCATCTTTATATAGTGGGATGATTTTAGGACTCTGGATAACTTTAGTTTACTTATTAATAGTTTATTAATCGCATTCCATCAATAGTCATTTTAAATTAATTGTTGCATATAAGTTTTTAATAATTGATATAATATGTGCACAATTTCATGCTACTAGGAGTTTTCTTCCTCGTACGATCTCTCTGTGGATTAGTTTAACACCGGCAATTTTTGCGGACCGATACGACTTAGGAACCTTCAAGAAAAGAGCTTACTCCTTTCTAAAAGGCTGGCAACGCACCTGCAATTTCCCTGGTGTTGCAGTTATTCATGGGCGGCGGTAGTCGCTTACCATCAGGTGAGCCTTATGCTCGTTTGCCCCTTCTCCTATAAAAAAGTGCGCTTTAACTGCAAAAATGACAAATGGCAAGTGAACTGATGAACGCAGGTAACATACTCTTAATATCATTTTAATTTTTCTCACTGGAAATGTTTCTAAATTTCTGCTTGCAGTATTCAAATTGGTTTTTCATTTGGTCGTCAGAACTTAAGTCAATGGTAAAGGAGCAGGTTATTTTGGCATTAGAATGATTTGGTATATTCACTGCACATAGCATTTTACCTTACGCTCCTGTTCATGTTTTTTTTTTTTGTATTATGTAGAAATGAAAATAAGACCTTTCCATGGAAAAAAACTAAAAATAACGTAGCAAAACCAACTTAAACATTATTATTGCATACAAAGTCGTTTCAAGCATACGAGTAATATAATGATACGTAATGTTTTCAGAATGGTAGTTATTTTGTTAAGGCTTGTATTGCATTGATTATCGAATAATATTTCCTAAACATAAAAAAGTTGCCTTATTTCCTTGAATTCCATCTAGTTGGGTACCACGATCTCACTTATATCTACTTTCCACCAGAAATACACCCAACGGCACAGAACAATCACTATAATAACAGTGTTGCTATACACTTTTGCTGCTTTTTAATACATTAATTCGTTATCAGTGTCGACAAAGCTTTCTTTCTTTGTGTGGAAGTGGTTCTAAGTAACTTAGAATCAGGGTAACTTTTGAAAAAAAAAATATATATAAAGAGTAGAAATAAGGATTCTTTCTTAGCATAGTATTACAAATTTCAAACGATATAAATATAAAATACTGGTAATCATTAGGTAAACTGTGTCAAACTACGAATGAATTTTTGTGGAAGTTTTGACCAACTTTCTCAAAAATTTCATGTTGGTAGTAAGCTCAAGAACCCAAGTTTAAATTGGTTCGCTTTATTTCAACAAATTGTTAACGATTTTTTTAATATAAGTAAATTTTTAATAGAGTAATTTATAGGTGGTGGTGGTGAGTTAAGTTGAAGCTATATTACGGCTGCATCAAATTTGTGCTCAAGCTTGATCGCAAGGTTGAGCTGCAAGGACCAAGCTTGCACAGAATACCAGCGTAAAATAGCAGCACAATTTTGTGTTCCATATGGTAAGCAGGACAAACCGGAGACCCTTTTACTGGTAACGAGGTATTGCATATTCCTCAAGGGTATTTTGATTCTTCGAGATACTGCAGATGGTATTTTGATTCTTCGAGATAGATAGATAGTCTAAGGGCTATTCACTTGTCATTAGGTGGACTGTGTACTCACGCTACCTTGTAATGACGGTGTAAGAATATCCCTTACCACATATCATCCCGAAGGTGTGTTAAGAGACAGAGGCAGAGGATAAAGTAATCTATGGGGGAGGCATGTGTACTGCAGTCAACTTTGATAGACTGTAACGGTAGCTTCAAAATATATTTCATGTACATTTCATTTATTCTTTACATCCCATCAAAAGTCCACTTCTGAACATAGGCTTCTGCCATTAGATTGTCTTATAAGGTGGGAATTCGCCATGGCTGCCACGCTTGACAGGAAGGTTAACTATCACAGTTATTTTTATTATTTCTGATTTGATATCAAGAAGATGCCGCTGCTCATCTCCTGCTTCAGTTGCTTATGATCATTATAAATGAATACATTAAGTTCAGTTTATTACTAAAAATAAAAGAACAGTGTGCTTTTCCTGGTACTATCTGTTCGATAACGCAGTGACTATTCGTAACATTTTTATGTCCGCATTGATTAAGAATTGGTATGTTATCAGAATATCGCGACAGCAAGCGCGCAAATATATAAAACTAGCATTTTACCCGTGGCTTCGCTCGCGTGAACTTGAATTTAGAAACATCATTAAATGCTATTCCGTGCCAAAGGAGACAGTTTCTTTTTGTATGGAGAATGGGCCCACCAAAAACTGTGATGACTCGTAATGAAATGTATGTAGATTTATTCCTTATAATCTCTAGATTACTATAGTAATATTAGTTGTACCATATATACTGAGAAAATAACAATCAAACTGCAAATTTTACGTGGTAGAGCCATGCTGCAGCTATATTAGTAGTATAGTTGTAGTACGAATGGGTCGGCTCGACCGGGGAAGGACCACGCTCTCACAGAATACCAGCGTAAAATGGCAGCTTAACGCTGCTGTGTTTCGTATGGTCAGTGTAGAGAACCGGAGACCCTTTTTACTGGAAAAGAGGCATTCCATCTTAGTCCTCATGGGTGACAACGCATCTGCATTTTGATTCTTTATTGAAGATAGATGTAGATGTCTATGGGTCACAGCAACCACTCACCATCAGGTGGACTGTGTGCTCGTTTGTCAACCTATCCTATAAAAAAAAAAATCTCATTATAACCTAAAATCCCATACGGGCGACTGTCTAATAGTTTTTTATTGATATCCTATGTTATAAAAGTGCACTGAGAATAATAAAAAGTATAAAAAAGTTGTAGGTTCTTCGAATTCTTAAGTACTACTTGGTGGATGGAATTTTTTAGTAGTACCGGAGTAAACAGTACGAATAAACAGACGCGGTGATGTATTGATTCTTAATTGTATTTATTATTTATTGTGGTGTTTTGAATACTAAGCACAGAATACATTACAAATGTATTCAAGTGAAGCAAAAAGTAAGCCAAAACTATGCTCAACTAATTCTAAAAACAAGCACACATGTACTTATTTATCTAATATCATTTGCAACCAGTAACACGGTTTTAGGTGCATGTGTGCGTCCAACGGTGAACTTTTAAGGGGCGTTTTGCGAGTTTTACCTCTACAGCGATTGAGAAAATAAATAGCACGGATGTTTTGAACTGGTCGTGTTAGGATAAAATAACTCTGTATTGTCACTGTATTTGTTATTGTAAAATCATCACATTCTTAAAGCAGTATTAAAAGTGACACATGCCACCAGGTGCAGTGTCAGGACATTGTTATTAATATGTATTGATTGAATAACATGTTTACATTCTAAGCACCATTAAAACCAAAATGACTGGATAGTAACATATCCGATTTTACGATATTAACCACGAAAATAAATAGCATGTAAGGTGTTTTGAACTATTTGTGTTAGGATAAAAAGAAACACTGTATTGTCACTGCATTTTTATTGTTTATTATTTTAAAATCATCATATTCTTAAAGCAGTCTATTATAAGTATCACAGGCCGCGAGGTACAGTGCCAGGACATTCTTTTAATATGTTTTGATTGATTAGCATGTTTACATCCAACCACAATTGAAGCTAAAATGTAAAATTCTCGAGTAGCAGTCTCGTACCGGTAAGCTCAGTGTGGGGCGGCTACCCTCTAGATGGAGTGACGACCTGGTAAGACATTCAAAAAGTCGATGGATGCAGGTGGCTCAGGACCGTGCTTTGTATAATTCCTTGGGGGAGGCCTATGTTCACCAGTGGACTTGTGTAGGGCTGTAATGATGAAGAAGTTTTAAACTAGTTGTGTACGGATACGGCTCGACCGGGGTGGGACACGCCCTCACGGAAATCGCTACCAGCGTAAAATAGTAGCTTAATACTCCTGTGTTTTGTATGGTGAGTGTAGAGAATCGGAGTCCTTTTTTACTGGAAATGAATCACTCCATCTTAATCCTCAGGGGTGACAATGCATTAACATTTTGATTCTTAATCGAGGATAAATGTAGATGTCTATGAGCCACAGCATCTACTTACCATCAGGTGGACCGTGCGCTCGTTTGTCACACTTATTCTATAAAAAAAAAACAAAAGGAGATTGTCAATTGAAAGAGATACGAAAAGGTATCGGAGCATCTATTCAACTTGCTCGGCGTTTATTTATAAATTAGGCGCTTTATTTATAATAAGGCACATAGTAGAAACAGGTCAAGTAAGCAACAATAATTACAAGTTTTATTGATTATTATTCGTCATCATTACAACAATTCACTGCTGAACATAGGTCTTCCCTAAATTAAATATATAATGTAAAATATTGTATAGCCCTTCCGTCAACTGCCATCGCGTTTCGCCCCGTATGGTGTCGTAAAAGTCGTAACAGAGTAAATAAAGATACCAGGAGATGAGCAGCATCATCTCCCTATAGAATACAACAAAATGCTTTGGTTGCCACAAGCGTAGCAACTGTGGCAAAAACTACCATATAGTAATGATGCATATTTATATTACTATATAAATATGCATCATTACTACTTGTGTATAAATTATTCCAATCATTGTGAGGTTCATTTAAGTGGTATTCATAAATACGCGCGCACAGTGGCACATAAAATGAGTTATCAATCAGCAATCTCTCTTTTAGTAGTTTAGGTATTAAGAATCTAGATAAATGATTACATAACTTAAAAATACAGTGACGGGAAGTAGAAGCAGCACGCTTATAACTAGCCACAGAATAGAATAGAATCATTTTTATTCAAAATAGATTACAAAACATAATACTTATTGAAAGTCATTTTTTACTTTTACCACTGGTTCGCAAAAAAAACCTCTGTCCTGGGAAGAACCAGCAAGAAACCCAGCGAGACTTTTTTTTAAAAAAAAGCACATTTTACAATATAATATTTTATACAATTGTTTTGAAAACATTTAGAAACAGCATGATCGCGATCACCTCATTCCCAGGGGTTATTATCAGTCATGTACTCTCTAGTAGTATAATAACCCTTACTAGACAATTTTTGCTTAAGAAATAATTTAAACCTTTTGATAGAAAAGGTCTGCATATTATTATAGTAATTGTTGATGCCGCTCTGGAAATGGCAGGAGTTACAGTTACAGGTATAAGGGGTGGTTGTGGGATGTTACCGATGTCTTCAATATTCATGGATTGTAATTCCATATCCCTGTTATCATTTGTGTCTCCATACAGTTGTAGAAGCTCTCGGCCGACAAGATTGCAGACTCATTCTAAATGATCCACCTGAAAAGTGTTTTTTTCATCAACTAACCGAACAGACTATAGTTTTACAGTGTCTACCACCTAAATAATAATATTTATTAATATTTTATTTATTTCAATCTTTATTACTAATAAACAGTCTTAATGCCTCTTAAATTATATATAAATAGCATGTACTCGTTTCCCTTCGTAATACTTTTGTAGTAAACCAGATTCCACTAAGGTAAAAAGAAATAAAAATACATCAAATCAGAAAGGTAAACAAGTGAAGTAGTTAGTTTAGAATTATACACAATATAGAACATTATTTGACTAAGTACAATTTCTTAGACGTTTTATTTACTCTAATTTCATTTAAGGTAAAAAATATGACTTGTGTATATATGGGGTAAGGTAAGAAAGAAGTAGCATCTATCTAATAACAACTAAAGAAAAAAAACTGTGGTTATCGAATATCTCCCCTATAAGGCAATCTGTGGGGGAGGTCTAAGTTCAGCAGTAGACTTTTGATAGGCTGTAAAGTTAAAGGTAACCTGGTGGTGAATAGCCAAATTGTTTGTAGTGCGAGGTGTATGATACTACAAACATCAATCTGTGTGCCAAAGCGATTATGCCAACTCCTCCGGGCAAGCCTATTTCAGGCAGGGGATCATTTACAGGCTGTTAAAGTAAAGTAAGTACCTGGTGTGATGGTATCCACTGCAAAATAATATCTCTTTCTGCTGAGTTAATTGGCACAGCCCGTGTTTGGTGAGCTCTTAAAATTGAAGATCCACATGGAATACAAATCTTCTAATGGAATGAGCAGTTTCAATACTTTCTTGCAATATTCTTAGGCAGTTACAACAAACTGCATCAAGTAGGTGTAACTGAAAAAATTAGGAATGCAAATAAAAAATAAAGAAATATTAACTTCAGAAAGAATGAACATTACATACAATCAACAAAATAAAATAAAAATGATGTAAACAAAATTCTTGCTTCCCTGATGGAGTTTAAATATAATAAACATAAATAGTAGATGTATTTAATCAAATATTAACATTAATATGTATTCCCTAATAACATCCATTTATTTTAATGTTATCTATATCTATAAATATTAAATTCAGAAGGAATGTGTGTACATTCCTTCTGAATTTAAGCAGCGTCTTCCTATTAACAACTACCAATAAAAAAACTGTGGTTGCCGACTCGTCTACTAAGCATGGCAACTATAGCAAGTATCCTCCTTTGAGGAAATCTGAGGAAAGGTCTATGTTCAGCAATGGGCTTTTGATAGGATGTAACGGTTGTGGATATAGTTACTCTGACAGACACTTTTAGCATAGATTTGTGTATATTTTGTGTGATTTTATTTTATCTATTAATTAAATTAGATTTTACCAATAACATAACACATCAATACTTTGACACTTTTAACCGTTTAACATACTAATAAGAATTGTGTTTGTCATTTGTTTTAGGTAATTCAACATAAATTATAGATTTTCCAAAATTCTTTTCCAAAATTCTAGGAGCAAAAGTAAACTTGTATTATACACTCACATATACTTTTAATTAAACTCGTCAGTTTTCATTTACGAATGTCATTGGCGAATTAAATACATAATGTGGAATATTTGGCTAACCTGTATAATATAATCCAACACTTGTTGCATTGATTAGACATTGACATATGAATTCGTTAGTAATATGAAGGGATATTTATTAGTATTTTTACAAACTTAAAATAATTAAGTACTAAAACATGTATAGATCGTTAAGTGTCTGTGGGTATGGGTCGTTTATTATTATTTCTAAAAAATCGTACCATGTCTCAATATTTAGTAAAAATAAAATAAAATGTAATACATTATAAACGAAAATTAGTAGTTTTCGTTTCCGTAGTATAATATTTTTGGACTAGAACTTCGAGAGTGACAAAAATAAGATATATTTCACATAAAAGTTTGAAACTTTAAATCAATTGTAGGTTTTGTACAGTTGAATTCTTCTCATTCCATAAGATAAGATACTCACCTCTTGAGAAATCCACAAATATAAAAATTGGCGCACATCTGCTCCTGTCTCGGCTAGTTATTGTCTTCGCACAGTGTGTTGAAATCCACAAATATTATTTAATTGTTTTCAGTGTATGCTAATCTTCCAGATGCAATTTTCTTAAAATACAAATACAAAAAACAGCAGCGTGACGAATGTCAATGCCGTAAAGTAATACCCGGCCGCCGGCACAGACATAGATATGATGCTTATAATGTTATGATAATATGGCCGTCGGTTATTACCCAGCACGAAAGTCAATGACAAAATAGCGATTCGTTCCACGGTGTCTCTGAACCATGTTATATGATATAAGCTAACATTTTTAGAAATAGGATAAAAATTTCAGTGGTATCCCTTTTTAGTAATAAATATATAATATACAAATAAGCATATATATAATATGTATATAATAAGTTATCTTTGTAAAAAAAAAAACATTTTTCTTTTAATAGAAACTGCAAAAATGATTCATTACACGCATTTTCCCCCATATTACATTAACCAGAACACGGAATATCAAAACCACTCATTTTTTTATATAGATTTCTTGATTCCGTTTAGATATTCATAAAATCTACAGGCCATTTATTATAATAAATTGGTAACTTTTTTTTGTGTGTAATACCATTAAGGGTCGTTAAAATTTCTAGTGGGCCCAAAAACGACTGACTCCTTTAGCCAAATTCGATTACTTTCAGTGTCACCTCGGTGTCTATGTCTCTATGTCTGTCAAAGATTTTTTTTTTGAATTCTAAAAGACTATTAGACGTAGATGATTTGTATTTGGCACAGATATAATAGCTACAGGAACACGTGCATATAAGTACATGTCTAGAAACACCTACTATTTTTTATATCGGGCGTGTCTTCCGATGTATCCATAAAAAGGTAAATTGTCTTGGATTTTTTTTACATTCATTCATAATTAAAGTCAATTTAGTTTTAACAAAATAATGATGAATTTCATGGTCTTATATCAATTTACGGTATAATGTTTATTTGGAATATTTTATTCATATCATTGGTCCTATTTAATATAGATTAGTACCATAAAATAGATGTAGATATTTTTTTACGTTCGAGTAGACTTCAAAATTTTATAAATGCAGTTCAATAATAATGTATACTACACATGGAATAAAACTAATATCACGGATTTTATCACGTTTAATTTTAACTTTTTATACGAGGGGGTTTTTACGCATCTTTGGATAAAAGTTCCATAAAAACCCGCGTAAAGGAACATATCGTTAATGTGAAGCACCGCCGGCTCCGGGAAGACTTCCCGGAGCGGCCTCATATGTCAGTGATAGTATGTTTAGTATCGTCCCAAACATTATATCGGATCTGATAGACAACAAATCTTTGCATTAGAACAACGATCCCTACCAATGATGATTTGCGAGGCTATTGAAATTCAAAAATATCCTAATTTTAATAGGGTAGATGGCTGAGTACTACTATCTGCTAAGGACCCCATAGTTAATAAAATTAAATTCAAACCCAAGTATACTACTACAGTAATTTTTACCAAATTTAATACTACTGCATCTATTCTATTCTATTATATTCTTACTATGACATCAGGCGGTCAAACCCCTCAGTCCTCCCGTTACCATGGGTGCTGTAAAGTGCCCAAAACATCGGCAATTAAAAAAGTTAAAATTAAACACAAAAAAAATACTTATTTTTTTTTTATTAATTATAAATTTTATTCACAGTGAACGTTGGAAGCACTAAACTCATGAACGGGAGTAGAAATATGTTCGCCTTGTTGTGGCGGTGAAAGAGAATCTGCCACCTCATACCGTCCCATCGTAAGAGGCGACATAGGGAAATAAATAGGAGATGGGCAGCATAATATCTTCCTGACAACAGATCTAAATAATAATAGCTGCGGTGGCCAACCCGCCTACCAAGGGTGGCAACTATAG
Organism: Parnassius orleans; assembly: GCA_029286625.1. NCBI lineage: Eukaryota > Metazoa > Arthropoda > Insecta > Lepidoptera > Papilionidae > Parnassius > Parnassius orleans. Next base: position 24,253 of record JAGSMP010001360.1, read on the forward strand.
CAATTATCCAGCCACTTGACAATATATGGGGGAGGCCTATGTTAATTTCAGTGGACTTTTGATAGGCAGACGAAAATGAGTTCTACTCATCTTTGCAACCCTTAAAATTTACGGTAGAGTAAAACAAAAGAACATACCGAAAATATGAATGAAATAAAACTGCATACTGCCCCATGAAAAGTAGTAGCAGCATACATGTTACATCAATCAACAGATTCATCCTCGAAATCGTACACGTTTTGCTCCTGTGCCATAATGAAATCTCATGGCGAACTACACGGCCCTCGTATTTGTTTAAATACAATTCCACAAAACTGAAACTAAGCTTTACATGATTGTTGACCACATCTACCTACCTATTAATTACACATCCAACGATGCCAAGAACGAATTTTCAATTATTTACATCGTATATTCAGTAGCATTCTATTATTTAATTTTATCATGACTAACCATTTTAGTTTATTTAGAAGTAAGTAGATGGCGCTATTGTTAGATGAAATAATGAAAGCCAAAACTATACTATCTAGTAGATAATATCAGCGATAGAAGCGAACAATATAAAAATCTCTTAGAGTGTTTATAAGCAAGCTATTATAAATACTCTAAGAAAAACCTTATCAATTTTCATATTTTTGATATACGTCATTTTTATCTATTGAAATTATTACACTTTTAAAATAAAATAACAAAAATATTAAAAAACTAAACGTTAGAATTTTAAAATAATTTTAAAAATCTAATTATTTAAATTTTTGTAAGTTATTTATATTATTTAATTTATATCTATGTAACTGAATGCAAAATATACTACTTTTTCCATTTGATGATAGATGGCGCTGTTTTGATAACTAAATCAGTGTAGTTTCAAATTATTTTACCAAGGCTATAACTATATTTTAATCTTTATTTATAAATATGGTATTTATTTGAAAAACACCAGTCATAACGCCTATAACTAAGATATAATAGAAAATTAACATCTTATGTAAGGAAAATACTTAACCTTCTTTTTTAGACGTTTCGTAATCCGATAAAAAGTAGCCAGTAAGTTGCCCCGGGCTACTAACTACCTACATACAACATTTCATGTAAATCGGTTCAGTAGTTTTTGCGTGAATCCGGAATACACAGACAGACAGACAGACAGACAAAAATTCTAAAAACCACTAATTTGGCTTCAGAACCCTTTAATTAGTCCCCTGGACTTGTTTTTTCAAGAATATATTAGAATTACAGACACGACTTTCTACAGATTTATTATATGTATAGATTATATAAAATTGTTAAGAAAGCTAAGATTTTAAATCAGCTTTAAAAAGTTGTTACTCAAAATTATGTTTGAGTTTACAATTGCTTCGATGGCTCCAACTCAGCTGGGCAGTGTTCTGGAGCTCAGAGTAGAGCTCATCTTCTCTTCATGTGTACTTCAAATGTTGTAAACAAGAGTGTACACCTAGTACATGTTGCTAGTCATGATATATGGACATGAGATGTGGTTCTTCACTGCAGAACGTACGAGATCTTAAGGTCACTCAGCGAATGATATAGAGGGCTGTAATCAGAGTTTCTCTTTGTGATAGATTCTATAATGAGGAGCCATAGTAACTGACATATTGTAACGGATCAGTAAGCTGATGTTGCAATGGGCCAACCATGCAGCTAGAAGAAAAATAAGCAATGGGAAGGAAATGTTCTCGAGTGGCACCCTCGTATCGGTAAGCGCAGTTTACTGACCACTGATAAGATATGCTGGAAATGGATAAATGCAGGTGGCTCAGGACCGTTCTTTGTGGCACTCCACCAGGGAAGCCTATATTCAGCAGTAGACGTTAGAACGGCTGTAATGAACGAATAAATAATATACTGTCTGAGCACATCGAAAGAATTGGCGAGAAGCTAGTTCACCTTCCTTCGGGAACCCGTGCATTCTGGTCTCTCGCCAAGGCTGTCCAAGGGAACTTCTGTCAGCCATCTCTTTCATCTCTGCACAGAGAGGACGACGCACTGGCCCATGCCGCAAAGGAAAAAGCCGATCTGTTAGGCTCTCTGTTTGCGTCCAACTCGACTCTAGATGACGAGGGGAACACACCGCCGACCATCCCGCGGTGTGAGTGCTCCATGCCGGATGTGCGGTTTACACAGCGCTCGGTTCGCAAAGCACTCCTCTCCCTGGACGTCAGCAAGTCGAGTGGGCCTGATGGAGTCTCTCCTATTGTGCTGAAGACGTGTGCTCCGGAGTTGGCACCGATTTTAACGCGTGTTTTCCGGTACTCCTACTCCCAAGGCGTAGTCCCGAATTGACGGAAGAGAGCTTTGGTCTACCCGATCCCTAAAAAAGGTGACCGCTCAGACCCGCCCAACTACAGGTCTATCGCCATCACCTCCTTGTTCTCCAAAATAATGGAGTCTATTATAAACTGCCAACTCATGAGGTACCTTAAGGATCACCAGCTTATTAGTGACCGCCAATACGGTTTTTGTCGGGGTCGATCAGCTGGTGATCTTCTGGTCTACCTGACTCATAGATGGGCGGAGGCAGTAGAGTCCAAGGGGGAGGCATTGGCCGTTAGTTTGGACATAGCGAAGCCTTAGATCGGGTCTGGCAAAAAGCACTTCTTTTCAAGGCCCTTCCTATGGGCTTCCCGAGAAATTGTGCATATGGATCACCAGTTTCCTTGCTGATCGGAGCATCAAGGTCGTAGTTGACGGTGCATGCTGTGATTACAAGCCTACTAACGCTGGTGTTCCACAAGGCTTCGTGCTATCACCAACGCTGTTTCTTCTGCATATCAATGATATGTTGCAAGTGCTTTCGTCTGCACAGCAATGGTAACATTCATTACCATGCAGACGACAGCACTGGTGATGCTTTATTCACCGGCCGTGCCAATATTTCTCGGGAAAACGTCGCCGAGTACCGAAACAAACTTGTGTCTGAAGTCGAGTCTTTGCTGAACAAAGTCTCGAATTGGGGGCGACAAAATCTAGTCCAGTTCAATCCCCAGAAGACACATGTTTGCGCGTTTACCGCTAAAAAGAACCCCTTTGTCGTATCTCCTCAGTTTAAAGGCACTCCCCTTGCTGCCTCAGCTAGCATCGGAATCCTCGGCGTCGACATATCGAATAGTGTGCAGTTTCGTGGTCAAATTCGCACATCGCGTCAAAATTCACGATCACTCACCATCTGGATGCTTGGCGGTCCACGACTGTGTGTTTTACTAGGAGTTTTTTTCCTTGTACAACTTCTCTGTGGAATTGTTTACCACCGGCAATTTTTCCGGACCGGTACGACTTAGGGACCTTCAAGAAAAGAGCTTACACCTTTCTAAAAGGCCGGCAACGCATCAGCAATTCCCCTGGTGTTGCGGTTGTTCATGGGCGGCGGTAGTCACTTACCATCAGGTGAGCCGCATGCTCGTTTGCCCACTCTTCTATAAAAAATTATTTAATTGTGGCAATTACGTAAAAACTTTTATGAGGCTCATGAAAATTAATTAATGAAATAAACGTGAAGTACCAAAGCTGATATACTCGTAGTATTATTTATGATTTTTTCAACAAATAAGAGTTGGGTATTTGTGTGAAAATTTGCGAATCTGTAACGAGTATTTGCTTAGGACAAGTCCTTTTTTATATGAACAAGAATACAAAATGCCTATATAAAGGGTTAGAATAAAAAGTATTTATTTTCATCTAAATAGAAATATTTTATTATTAATTACAACATTTTTTAACTAAATAAAAAACAAAGTTAGTACTTATATTGTACATATATAACACAAAAAATAATAGATAATTGAGAAAACTTTTATACCATTTTCCACAGTAAATTTAATCAGTAATTTCCACACTTTATTGAATAAAAAATGTTCAATTTTATAATTATTCTATTCTATTCTATCTACATATAGTATTCTAAATTAGATTCGATAGTATATTATAATATAGCCATTAGAATCTAATAAAATGTGGCGATCTCTTAAGTAGTGAAAAAATAGCAATTTCGCTGATTTTACGTGCTAATATGCACAAAATCTTTTAATGTACTCGTATATGTAGCACGTCTATAAACTACTGGCTAGATCGAAAGTAAAAGTTTTACTCTAGCGAAGCGTTGTATCAGTGGTAACGTGGCAACCATGGCTGTTTATAGGATTTTTAAGAAAAAAATCATCGGGGAAGTGTATCATATATTTGCGACGAATTGCTAACGATCTGTTTATTATATTTACTTGTATTTTATGTTGTAACGCATGCATATTTGCGCCATCCATCATGAGTGCATCTGAGGATGATCCTCTTTCGCCTACATATATTATTTAAAATCTTGACGTTTTAAAAATCTGAGGTGGCGTTCTGATGTCAGAACTTCAATTCAATATTATTTGTGCCAGTATATTATATTCTAAGTCTATTATTAATAATATGACTATTTTTTTTTAACTTAACAGTAACTTTGATAATTTGGATTCAATCTTAGTTTGTCGATATTACAAAGGGGAATGCCCACCGTTCATAGACACTTCGGCCATGCGTGCACACATATAAAAGCATATGGAAATGATAATATGCAATTAAAAGAATGAAATGCTTAAGGAATTGGTTTCAAAAAAGTCCGGATTATTAAGATTGATTAGAAAGCTTGGCGTGCTCAGCAGGGCGGGACAGTATTTCATGCCGGCACACCGCTTGCAACTTTACAAGGCGCAGGTTCGGCCCCACATGGAATACTGTTCCCATCTCTTGGCAGGGGCTCCCCAGTGCCAGCTCCTTCCACTTGACCGCATCCAGCGTAGAGCGACTCGAATCGTCGACGACCGAGTTCTTTCCGATCGGCTGGACTCACTGGCACTGCGTAGAGATGTTGCATCTCTTTGCGTATTTTATCGCATCTATCACGGGGAGTGCTCTGACGAATTGTTCGGATTAATTCCAGCCGCTCAATTTCACCATCGCACATCGCGGCAGAACTCGAGATACCATCCATACCATCTGGATGATTGGCGGTCCACCACTGCGCGATTTAGAAGAAGTTTTCTTACTCGCACAACTTCCTTGTGGAATCGATTACCACCATCGATTTTCCGGACCGATACGACTTAGGGGCCTTCAAGAAAAGAGCCTACTCCTTCTTAAAAGGCCGGTAACGCATCTGCAATTCCCCTGGTGTTGCAGTTGTTCATGGGCGGCGGTAGTCACTTACCATCAGGTGAACCGCATGCTCGTTTGCCCCCTCTCCTATATATAAAAAAAAAGATATAAAGGTTTTTATTTTCACAAATACAGTTTTTTAACAATAATTTTACTGTAATACATATATAAATAATCAAGTTTTGATAAGATCTGTAAGGTATTTTATGGTCTTATACATCATTTGTTTCATACACAATCAGTACATCATCCAGGAATTGAGCAGGAGGCAAAAGTCTGATGCCGTGCCCAAATCAAATACCATAACATGAGCATAGCATCCTACCGTTCGACGGTCGACAATACAATTGCAACAATACTTTTAAACAGTTCATTGCCACAAACAATATATGTTGCGATTCACATGACAGGGGCCTAGTTGTCAGATACTATGTTGCCACTTAACAGACATAAAATCGATAAATCGATATAAATTTTTTATTCGGTTTATAATTTCATAAAAAAGAAGAATCTTTGAGGCGCTTTAAGTTCTGCATGCCTTTTAAAACATGTTTTCTTTTATTTATTTAAATTCTATTTTAAATGTATTTTTAAGAACACATAAGAATAACAGTTAAATTGTGCAGTGGCCTTTTTTGTTATGCTCTAAAGAATTCATGGTAATTTGACTAGCAATTCGCTTGTTTAATTATCATAACATCATAGTAATTATCGAAAAATAATATTAACATTATAATAATGACACCATAAAAATCGATCGAAAAAAGAGAATCACTTTTTATTTTATCCACAAACTAATGAATTACGGATTTATCTAATTTCATATTTATCTTTTCGGTACTTTTTTTTTGTACAAAAATGTTGCGATGGATACCGCGATTAATAACAATAAAAATATGTATTTTTTAATAAATGCAAATTGTTGGGCGTTTCAAGGCCAAAATTGGGCATTTCCATTTAAATAACTAAATACAAACAGAAAGTTATTACGTCCTACTCTTTGATACGACCGAGACTCTTTTATTAGAGGCTACACGAAGGACGGTTTCAAACGGAAGCATTCTTATTCATTTCTGACTAAACCCATTTCAAATAATATAAAATCTGAGCTGATTCTTAGAAAGAGTATATATCATTGTGTGTTATATTATTACATGGTATAGTGCATGGTAAAAAATGATTCAAGATTGGAAAAAACATAAAACATAATTTAAGTATTAACTGAAACAACTTTTAGGTAACTTAGAAATTAAATCAGAACATATCTAAATTTGCTGAGAAAAGCTACGTAGTTCACAATTTTTTTAAATGTGTATTTAAAAAAATTGTAAACTACGTAGCATTTTTATTTTAACAATTTTTTAATCTGTATATTTTTCTTATTATAGTGCTTTTAAAAGTTACTAATTTAAAATAAAAGTTAATCGAAAAACATAACCTAAATTCAGTACCTACCTCATTATATAAGACCACAATAAAAACGTTATTTACTAATAAAATATCGATGCCAAAATAAAAAGTAAATGTTGTTTTTGTTTTTCCCACAGAGAGCAATGAAAACATTTTTAGCTGACTTTTAAAAAGGTGGAGATATCTTTTTAAAAGTCAGCTAAATAAGACTGTAATTTTGTGTTTGTTAAGCGATAGCTGTGCCAATGATAGTTTAACCAATTGTTAACCGATTTTAATTATTATTTTTTATTCAACAGGCTGTTGAATAAAAAATAATAATTTAAATGCAAATAATATTAAATGCGCCCAGCATTTAAATTTTATTTAAAAATCAATTTCTAATGGAGAAAAATATGAGAATATAATTTTTAATGTATCTATTTAGACAACATTTTCTAGTTTTTGAGGTTGTGACATTGCATTGGCCTATCAAAATACTTAAATAAGTAAGCTTATAAAAAGTGAATATCGATTTAAGAAAAAACTAAAAAGATTAAATTATTTTCCCCATAAAATTTAATAGCTTCTGAAGTCAGGGCTAAAAAATAATGTATCACAGAAACAATGCCCCAAATTTAAAAGCTATAAGATTATGTGGAAATTATTTTTTTAGTTTTTTGATGTTGGTTTTATATTTTTATAGTTTATTCATAATTAACCTGTGAGCAGATTCTTGCTTGAAGAATTAAAAAAATGGTCCCTATTATGTAGGTTGGATAGATATATAAGCGATCGCAATAGAAGTTTTAGATTTTATAAATTATTAGGAGTATTTCACCATTATACAAAAATTCTTATACGTGTAGTTCACATTATAACACATTATGTCTTTATTAGGTGAGCTCTGCTAAATTTATGAACATAAAACATTAAGCTCGCATTATTCCTTAACTGAAAAAATTACTCTTTCAACTGTCGTTACGGATATTAAAGTACGGTATTTATTTTAATATCATTATTAGTTAAATGTTAAACGTAGAAATAAATCGTGATATACTCGTACTTTTTACTATTAGTTATCTTTAGGTTTTGTCATGAAAACCTTATCACCATTAAAGTGCTCTTAAATACACTGACAAATTTCTATTTATTTTCCAATCTTGCGGAATATTGCATAAATTACTTGAAAGTTTTGTAGATATAATCACCATGCAAGGTGGTAATACAAGCAATGTCTACAAATTTGGATTCGCACATACATATAATCACGATTTCTAATTTGCATACGAATACACATAATATAATCATTTGTATGAATAAATCAAAAACTCTTATATATATATATATATATATTTATAATATCACCTTTATTAGATATATTGAATGGATATCTACATCGAGGTCTCTAACATTCGTTTTCTAAAGATACTAGAGAAGTATTTTTAAGAAATTCTGTGATTCTCTTTATACCCACAGTCAAACAACTTAAAAGATGAGATGTGTCCAGACGAGACGTTTAACGTGATCAGGACACACATTTGTTTTAAATTCTTTGATGCGCCTAGATTATCGTTATGTATTCAGTATTATTGTGTCTAACTGTTTTTTTTTATTTAAATATGATACACTTGAAAAAAGTACAAGTGGCTAACATATTTTCTGCTGCATTTTTTAAAATATTTTTTAAATTTTTAGTTATTAACTTTTCTTAATAACAAAATTTATAAAAATAATATGAATATTGTGTCAAAACAAGCAAGAAAAATTAAACGCAATAAACTACGTTAAATTACTTTCATTTAATGTGTATTATTCGCGTAAATAAAAGAAATCGTTAAACAAAAAGTAACTGCGATATTGTTAATTTGTAAAAATAATTTTCCATGATATTTTCATTACAGAAAAAAGGAGGCAGACAAATATGTACGTCCATCTGACTGACTGCTTACATTCTTTTCATCGGTATCATATTATCATCTATACTAGAATTATTATTGATCGTAAATTTTAAACTATATTATATTTTGAATACATTCCTTTTTGTGAACAGGGAATGAAATTTATTTCCTGCCATTCTTCACCAATAAGGCTTAATTTTCTAAATATTGAGCTTAAAAGTGCAAAACCCTCAAATTTTTAACAAGGTACATTGTATAAAATTCCGAATAAAATAAAAATGTCTTAATGATTATTTTCTATTAAAATTATCACAAACGGTCAATTAGTGTATTAATCGAGCGATATCAATCATGGGATGTGAAAAAAAATGTCACAAAAACTTCAACTTCTACTTTCCCATTAGAAATGTGACTTCTGTGAATGTGATATATCAAATGTTGTCTTGTTTTTGTTCAAACAATCAGCAAAAAAAAAAACACAAGTTTGGCAAAACCACGTAGGCGCACAAACGAATTAACAATTAAGAAATAGTGATATATAATTTGATTAAACTCGTTGTTTGTAAACGTTGATTTATGCTGCAGGCATGATTTTTGGCTCAAATTGAGAAAAAGAGATTCCAAAGAAAACTAGAGTCAAATAGCAGCAAGTTGCCGATTATGAACCACATCATTCACTTACAATCAAGTGGAATGTGTGCTCTTTTGTCTCCCTTACTTCTATAAAAAAATCTGTTATGTACTGTTCTTTGTAGAATTATTATTAAGGCAAAAGTACAAAAATACATACAATCGTTTTTATTATTACAATACATTCGTCTAAGGAACGCGTCGTCGACAAAACTAAATTATAATAATTTCTCGCGTAGTGTTATTTCCCATAAAATATCTTCGACAGACATGTTCTTATAAATTGCTCAAGATTTTAAAAAATTTACATTGGTACTTATTATGTTTAATTATATTTTTCGGAATAAGAGTGAAATATATCAACATTTTTATTACTTTGAATCATAATTTCGTTCCAATATATTGCACCCAGAGAAGCGATGTGCTGTATTTTCAAATAAATTGTTTTACTCATGGTAAACTGTCGACAGAACCAGTTCAATCACAGACATGACAAATGTTGTTGCAGATGGTAAAGTTAACGAACCGTATAATTAATATCATACGCCGAGCATTTTAATGTCATTCTCGTGCCTTGTTATCGAAACTAATGTAGTGATTAATTTCAAAAGTTATATGATATATAAGATTTAAGCAACGAGTTTAGAAATATATATCTACAAAACAGGAGTTTGTACAATACTGTATTCTATTATAAAACTGAAGTGAAAAACAAACTTATAGTACATCTGATAGTAAGTGGCTACTGCAGTCCATGGAAAACTGCAGCCAAGTTATTGTAAACAACAAAATAAACAAAGAAAACTGCTGACACGTGGACACCTCTGAGGACTAAGTTGGAATGCCTTACAGACTATTAACTGGCTCTCTTTATTTTTCAGACTAGAACACAGCAGGCATACATTTAGCGACAAAAATAGGTAAGAGGGTGGTACTTATCAAGACAAATTCCCAGGTAGTAAAGGAGTCCCGACTTCAATCGAGAGGTCAATCGACGGATTCAACTTGGCTGGGCAGCGTTCGAGAAATTACGACACATCTTCTCGTCAGGTATACCTCAAAACCTGTAAACGAGATTGTACAACCAGTGCGTGTTGCCAGTGATGACTTATGGATCTGACACGTGGTTCTTCACTGCTGGCCGTATGAGGACGCTCAAGGTCGCTCAGTGAGCTATGGAGAGGGTTATGCTCGTGGTAAACTTAAAAATGAGGATATCCCCAGTAGAATTACAGTGACCGACATAGCTCTACGGATTGGTAAGCTGAAGTAGCAATGGGCCGGCCATATATGTAGCTCGAAGAACCGACATCCGATGGGGAAAAAAGGTTCTGTGGCAGCCTCGTACCGGTAGGCGAAGTGTAGGGCGTCCCCCCACTAAATGGAGAGACGACCTGGTAAGACATGCAGGAGGTCGATGGATGCAGGTGGCTCAGGAGCGTGCTTTGTAGCATTCCTTGGGGGAGGCCTATTTTCAGCAGTGGACTTGTGAAGGGCTGTAATGATGATGATGAAAGGAGTTCCACCACCTAGAAATAGTTTGCCACGTAAGCTCCTTATTTTACATGTCTGAGGTATTAAAATAAATATACAAGAATAATTGATCAATAACAATTTTATAAAAGTGATCTTGAAAGCGTCAATAATTTAAAATTATCCTCACAACTTAAGCACAAAATGTTGTTGAGTAGACTTTTTAATTGTGCAATTTATGCTATGAAATATAGCTATAATATTTTCTTTTTAAATTGCAAATTTAAAAAGAAAATATTATAGCTATATTTCAAATGCTATAATATTTTCTTTTTAAATTTTTTATTGAGAAAAAAAAAATACCACTACAAGTTTCGTGTGTTTTGGCGCTCCCTAAGTAAAACCAGTAATTAAAGAGATTGAACATTTGATAAAAAACGTATCCATGTAAATACGAGTAAATAATTGTGCAATAAATTGTTTTATATCCTAATCTATTTATTTCCCCACTGATTAAAAACTAAAGAAGTATTTATAAGTCCCATAACATAACATAGACTCACACCTGTCACCCAGAGGAAAAGACAGAGAATACGGACTTCTATTTGGCACGATCCTTACACACCTCGCTTTCTTACATCCTCGTCGGTTAAGGGTACTCTTATTTTGGCTTATCTTCATAATATCGCGAATTTGGTTGATACAATTCCGCCTGGGGCATCTCCTGTCCGAATATCTCACTTACTTCTACAGCATAAGTTTGCTTTGTCAATTTGGAGTATTTAATTCTTCGACACACTATGTATTAGCACCGAACGAAGAAGCTATTATGTGAAAATTATTTTATTATTTTTAGTTTTTGAAGTAGGTTATTACTTTTTATGTATGTAATGATAGTACCATTATGCTAAGTAGGTAGATAAAGTTCAATAATGTTTATATAATTTTAATGTAAATTCAATATTCTATTCCAGTATTTTTAATTAGCTAAGGAAATATAAATATCGTGTTATTGAAAAAAGAAGCGTTGAGTTAAAGGTTATAGATATAAAAGACAATTAATAAACAAGATCTTTCGAATTAAATACAACTTCTTGTGATTTAAAAACAAAGGTTTTTGAAAAAGTTGTGAAAAAAATACTTATGTTTTATTTTAATAATTACAATATAAGTGCGTTTTGTTTCTGATTACATTAGTGAAAAATATTTAGTTTCACCTTATACCCAACTGCCGTATTTTGCGATAAGGCAATGAGAGTCCTGCCGTATGCCGCATTTTCTGAAAGAAAATCGTATCGGTTTGCCGTATTGTACGGCAATTGCCGTATCAATAACAACGCTGCATGTGATAACACAGTACCACAGTACCATATTATAGCCAATATCGACTTTATACTTTGATTGAATTAAAAATTTAAAAAAAATTAGATTAAATTAACTTTGTAAACAGTTAACTGATGGGATGCTGATTTTAATTTTAACTAAATGTTATTTTATAAATTAGTATTATAGTTTACATACCTTACTTTTATATTATTTTTTCCGTATATTTTTAAATTTATTTAACTTATTTATTATCTTAGTCCATAAATTATGTGACATGTTGAGTCGTTTAGCTCTGCAAATGATTATTCTGCATTGTGATGATTCTTCAGCATTGTGATGATTCTTTCAAAAAGCTTAATTCACACGAACTATTCAAAGGAATTTTTATGTCTTTTAATTTCTCTTTGAACATATGTTATATATACGCTTAAAGTATCTCGAAACACTATACCGAACTCGAAGCTTCATTTTTGCCCGAGCATATTCATGCCATGTTAGTGTCAGAAAGTAGACTGAAGCCTTCTTTGCCGTCGACTTTATATCCCCTACCCGGTTTTATACTCGTTAGGAATGATCGTGTTGGAAAAGGTGGAGGTGGTGTAGCCATCTATCTACACGCATCAATTCTTCATATAATTTTATTAGCATCTCCTTCCTGTTATTCTGCTTCTTCTTTAGTTTGTGTTTGTAGAACTTGACGTCAAGGGCATAAGGATGCTTCTAGGGGTAGTACATTGCACCTTTTCGACAGACTACTTCGCCACTTTTGATATGGCTCTTGTTGATATTTGTTCTGAGTACACACACTGTATAATCAGGGGTGACTTTAATACAGATTTGTTGAAAAATTCTCCTCGTTTAGATTAACCGACTCAATAATAAAACTTTGTTTAATTATTGAGTCGGTTAATCTTTCTATTCTCCCTTTAAAGGCTACTAATCACAATATTGGAACCGGTGACTCATTGATTGATCAAGTTCTAGTCTTTGCTGTTTCTGCTTACCGTGTGGTGATGCACGGACAGTTACCTGCTTTGAGTATCTCACGTCGTGACTTGATTTATGCCTCGTATAAGCTTAAACCTCTTAAATATTTCCCTTCTTACTGCATCTGCGCAGTTTTCCTAAAATAGATTTTGACAAGTTAAATAATGAGTTATTTTATATTTTTATTATTAGTTAATAGTAATATTTACTTATCTTTGTATAAAAACATATAATCATCAAAATAAAATATTTATTTATTATTTATAAATTTACCAGAGGATAGATCTAATAACATTGTCTTAATAAAGGAAAAGTATGAATGGCCTCCGAAACAAATAAAATGGCCCTCAGATGTGTCCTGTGAAATTGGACGGGTTTTCTTGAGTCCAATAGCCGGTGTTATTTCGGTGAAACGTTGCCACTTTTGTTAACAGGGTCTATATTGTTCTATCCAGTGGTAATGTTGTATTATTATAAGCAACTCTTTTACGTTTCGCATACAAAATAACAAAAAATACAAAGTTTGGGACAAGATATCTTGGAAAAAATGGATTGTATCGTTAATACTACAGTAAAAACTTAAATGTTAATTAACAAATCTTAAATAAAGATTTTAATATAATATGTTACTTTATTATATTCATGAAACAACTTTGATTGTCTTTAATATTATTTTATATTGAGTATTATTGATAAAATTTGGTGTTATTTCATTAGATATTGTTTTAGTTATTATTAATAAAGTTGGTTTGCCATATAGTGGCGGCATAAGAGATTTCACTACCCCATAATGTCATCACGTAGTTGTCATGAGAGGTGACAGAAGTAATTTAAAGAACTTCGGTTGCCAACCCGCCTACACAGCGTGTAACTTTGGCAAATATCTCCCTCTGTGGTAATCTGTGAAGATAACTATGTCCATTAGTGGACTTTTGACAGGCTGTAATAAAGGAATAAAAATCTACAGCTTTAAATGACATTTTTTCTTTACAGTATTTGTTAAATGACTTAAATTTACAAGAAATAATTCATGGGCTCCCAAAAACACAATCTCGTATTTACCAAATATGAAATATTCAGACGAGCGATGTTACGTGATATCTTATACTGAGATCGCTGATACAAATATAAATCAAAGACAAGTTACTCTCAAATGGAAGAGGTCCATGCCTAGAAATAGGCTGTTGCGAGCTAAGGAAAAAGAAGTAATGCCATTAAGAATTGACAAAGTAAGAAGTGGTAGTGGTGTATGAAAATCCATCACAGCATTTTGTCCTGTGGTTGTCGTAGGAGTTGACTATTTGAAATGCTAGAAAAATTTCGTGGCAATATATGAAAGAGAATGTGATAATAAAATAATATGATAGTATCACTATCTGAAATACCCAAGACCGATGATGGGGAGCAGCGTCAAAGGTGAGGGACATCTGGTATTAAGATCGACAATTCGCCTTATGTGCAGCAGTGGGCTTATAGGGGCTGATTATGGATAGTAAGCAAAAGAAGGCAAATCCTACCGACTTAGGATACGTATATAATCACAATATAACATCTTACGGTTATAACCCATAGTAGACTCATAGTTTTGTCATCCTAACTCGTACATATGTACATAACTTGTTCCATGCGGGATTCAAACCCGCGGCCCTTAGCGTCGCAACTCATTGCTAAGCTACTGCGCCACGAATCCGTATGTGAATCGATCCTCATCGTTATATTTATTTATTTATTCTTTATTGTATACTTCAAAACTAAAGATACAAAGGGCGGACTTAATGCTTTGAGGCATTTTCTACCAGTCAACCCATGAAGTGGTGAGAATTTAACGTACCGTGGAACCAGGCAACTTTGCCATTTTTAAAAGGACTTAAAAGCTTAGGACCAATTTTCCAACACTACTCTCATACTGAGCGTTAATGTTAAAAGTGACACTATATTCTTCATAGATTTGGTATGTATTAGTGATTTAAACAAATACTAACAGTAAATAGACAAAATACTCAAAAATTGAAAATGGCAAAGATAACCTCACTTTGTGGCAACTTCGCCATCAGGTTTTATATTGAAAATAGTAGGATTTGACTTCAAGGTTGAAGATAAGTTTACCTCATAATGTAATAAACAACACTCAGAGTTATGATTTGCTCCTATAATTGTGTTGCTAATAGCAAAGTTTGCCCTCCCGTTTTTAAATTTTTCATACAAACATGAAAATGTGTGTCAGGATTGTCAAAAATCCTGGATTACGTACTTTACCTAATTTTTTTTAATTTAAATCTTGTAACAATAATTTCTTAATAAACAAGTGCAAAAATTTTAAATAAATAAAAAAAATATTCTCCTCTAAAGTAGAAAACCAAATTGGTGCTGTAATAAGCTTAAATCAATTAAAGTACAGAAAAAAAAGCTTGTCACAATCATTTCTAACAAGTATTCGGTTTTTTATTAGTCATCATCATCATTTTATTACGATGAAATAAAAAAATAATTGTAATCTATCTAAATATTGCTTTTCCACAATATGAAAACATTCATAATCATTAAAAATGACACTGCATTTGGGTGCAAATTAATATCAATACACTAAGTTGAAATAATGAAAAGTACTGAATAGTAATAATATTATTAATGCCCGACAACGAAGTAAGAATAATATAGATTTCTCTTTTCTTTTCCTTCACTTTTGATAAAGATGAATCGATTGACAATTTATTTAGTAAAATTGGTCTAATGAGCTGCTACAGAGAAACATCGATATAATAAACATACATACGTAGAAGGTCTAGTACAGAACCCTTTCTTGAAATTGTCGTAATCGGTTAAAAGTATAGGTAGAAAATGACACCCCTTGGTTGCAGCAAAACATGGCAAAGTAAGCGGCATATCGTAGCATCACTAGTACGGTAACTTTGCCACGTAAGTTTTATACATATATGTTAAAACCAACATGTTAAAAACGATATATTATTTCATTTCCTATCTATTAATATTACGTTACTACAAAGATATTGACACCTACATTCAGTATTTCAAACAAAATCAACAAAAGTTCTGGGGCACTGAACAAAGAGATTACTTCGCCGTCACAATTTCGCGTTAAAATAAAATGCAATATTAGCTCTCATGTTGCCATATCGAAAACAATGCTGTCAATTAGTTATTGCATTTTCATCCAAAAATGTCATATCTCGAAAACGTTACGTTTTCCGTGTTAATCGTAATTTTGTACCAGTACACCCCTGATGGCAAAGTTAACTTCCATTGGTAAACATTGCTTGTAGGTGTAGCAATATAGAATAAAAACGAAATAAAAACTACGTAATATTTACATTTTACTAATATATAAAATTAATAAACTACACAAATATCTCCTATACATTCATATATATACAAATATATACATATTAATATAGGTACATATATAAATAGTACATATAAATAACTATGCATATAAACGTCTGTTAACAAAATAAATGATATGGATGATTCATGTAAGAAGCGTTGTCTTTAATACATGATTACGCACCAACTTTTTAAAAGCAAATTTATTGGGGGCTTTTCTGATGTCATCGAGCAAGGAGTTCTCGTATTCTTCATTTTAGTTTACTAAGTGGTAGGGATTCTATTACAGTCCACAACTGGATATACACTTGTACTGCTATATAGTACAAAAATGAGGAAAATTTTTGTGGTAGATCCTACTAAAATATTTGATATTTCCACAAACAACTTCAAAGGAAAAACCCTTTCTAAAACGTTTTAGTGTGAGTAATTTGTATCTTGACGTTTAAGAGGCATTAATTACGTAAGAGTTTTAAAGTGTAAAACGCGTTTAAGATATTTTACTGGCATGCAACACTCAGAGAATTAATTTGTTTTTTAAAGAACCCTTTTCTTTTCGACAAATATTCGACATAAGTAATTAGAGAAACTTTTTCCCAACAAATTTACAACATAATAGGTACTTACCCGTTTCTCACCTCATTTCCGATGTAAAAGTAGTTATAATTAAGATATTAGTATTCGCGTAAATATAAGAAGATAATATTTTGCGGGTACGGCGGATACATATTATAATTGTATAGGGATAAACGAGCACACTCGCAGTGCGCTCCTATTTTATTAAGGGCCTATATTACCTCAGCTCAAATTCTAATTTCGCCCCCACTTCCCCGCGCCACTCGTTCGCACACTACGGCTCGCGGTCACGCGGGAACACGAGGTCAAACGATTTTGTTAGAGTAAAATGAACTATTATCGGACGAGCACTAAGTAATAAAATTTTCAGTTATAATTTAATATTAACTTGTCATTAAATGAACATAAAATTATATGTCGCAGATTTAATTTCATTGCACCTACATACGAGGGGTGATCCAAAAGTAATGATAATCGGTTACTTCAGGTCCGCATAAAAATCCAAAAAAAATATTTTTTGCTTGCTTATATACTAACTACGTCAGCCTAAAAATCATATAAATAGATCACGATTTCCGGAGATACATTCATTTGAATACGAACTGTCAAAGAGATAACATCAACATGGAGAAAACGAAATTAGAGCTGTCATCAAGTACCTCTGTTTGAAAAAATGTCTTCAAAGACATACACAGTGACTTAGTGGAAACATTGGGGGACTCTGCTCCTCCATATTCTACAGTTGCACGCTGGGCCAAGGAGTTTAAACTGGGCAGAACATCCACTGAAGATGAACATTGCGAAGGACGCCCATCCACGTCCCTCACTGAAGACAACGTGAAAAAAGTCAAAGATGTTGTGTTGGCAGATCGAAGAGTGACCATCAGGGATGTAGCTGAGGTCACAGGATCTCATATGGCAGCGTTCAAAGAATCCTTGCGAACGAGTTGCATATGAAAAGGTCTCTGCGCGTTGGGTACCCAGAATGTTAACCGACGAGCAAAAGAAAAATCGAGTTGACATTTCGAGGTCAATCTCGAAAAGTTCAAGCAGATCAAGAAAATTTTTTGTTCCGTTTTGTGACTATGGACGAGACCTGGATCCACCATTTTGATCCTGAAACGAAACAACAATCGATGACTTGGAAGCAGCCTCTCACCGACGCCAAAGAAATTCAAAGTTTCAAGTTCGGCGGGAAGGTTATGGCATCTGTTTTTGGGACGCTCAAGGCATAATTATGGTGGAATATTTGGAAAAGAGCCACTATTACGGGCTCTTACTACGCAGACCAAATAAGAAGATTACGGGAGGCCATTAAGGAAAAAAGCGGCAAACTGCGAGCTGGAGTGCTGTTTCACCAAGACAACGCACCGGCTCACAAAGCCGCAGTTGCGATGGCTGCCATTCAAGAAACGGGATTCGAACTGCTCGAACACCCTCCCTATTCGCCAGATCTAGCTCAATATTTTCAAGCTATTATTTTCCAGTATAAGCTGACCTCTCATTGTACGTAATGCGTCTACAATGTGAGATCAGCTTATCATAATATCTGTTATGTGTTTAGGTAGGTAGAATTTACCCATAGAAATATAAAAAAGAGGGTCTTTTTTTATATCTATGAATTTACCGGAATATTCTCTTTATCACCATCGTCATCAGTACTTTGTAATCGACGTCTTCTGAAAAGATACATACCTATAATAATTTAGCTAAAGCTAAACTATCAAGGTACGTCAGTACTCAATAGGTTCATAATTTTTATGTATGTAGTAGGTAGCACTATAGTCGGATAAGTTTTTTTTTAAAACGTTACCCCCACACTAGGATTTTCTCCTGTATTATGGAGGCAGTTTACAAATATAAATTGCACAAGAACAAACATCCAGATCCGGAACAATTATTTGTAGGTCATACAAATACTTATTCCGTGCGGTATTCGAACCCACGGACTCCAGCGCAGCAACTCATTGCTAAGCCTGTGCGCCACGGAGTAACGATAACGTAAGGACGGGTAAGTAAGTTACAGTTTTATTTCTTTATAGTTAGATAGGTAGGTACTTACCGAACACACTTATATTTTTTATTACTAAGTGCTTGGCTTCTGCACTTCGTGTCGCGGGTTCGATTATCATACGGAACAAATATTTTTATGGCCTACATATAGTTGTGAAAATTTGTGTTTGTAATCGTACCGTCTCCGATTCAGGAGAAATCCTGGAGTGAGGCAACGTTATAAAAAAACAATTACTACATAGATACCTATATTTTGTTGTATATTGTCAAAACAAAAACAAACCTATTTAGGTAATTTTTTATCTTTTTTATAAAGTTGCCCCACGCTCGATTTCTCCTGAATCGTGGACGGTGTGCTTACAAACACAAATCTTCACATACAGAAATACCTGTGACTAGTAGCGCAGCAACCAATCGCTTAGCCACTGCACCAAACGTGTCATATGCTAAATTTCTACATATTTGTAATCACTAATACTGTAAGTAGATAGGTCGGTAGATACTTACTTCATTACGTTTATCATATGTTTGCCCGTTTCTTTACGCCAACCCAGTCGCTTCTTATTTTTATTACGCTTATTTCTCATTGCGCCAACTATAAACCTAAGTATCTATTTCAATATTTTAATTTTACGTCGTCCTGTTGCGTAATGTGTGTTCTGAGTGCAAGCGACACAGCTCTCCCGTTCGAAAGCCGAAGCGAGAGGGAGCGGCGGTGTCGGGCGGCAAGGAACAAGCTTTGAAACGGCGATAGTTTAGATAATTTCTTTTTACGGTGAAAATAATGATAATTAAAAAAAAGTAAAAAACATAAGCCCTGCTATATAGTCAGTTCAGTTAGTATGCAAAGTTTCATGATCTAATTTGAAGTATTTTTTGAATACTAGCGGTTTATTGTTCGGTTTGGAGGTAACTTTGGAATTTTTTAAACACACCTTTAAAACAAATATAATTTCAGTGTCAGTCGCGTGTCCCCAAAGCAAAATACCATACGACATTATGCTATCGAAATAGCTAAAGTAAACTAGTCTAGCTGTTTCAACACTCGTATGATTTCTAATCATTTATAGCATATGCTGCAGAACTAACTCTGCTTGCTAGTTTTGTTTTAGCCCCATTGAAGCTTCGCGTCTAGTGTGATTCCAAGAAAAATGGTGGTATCGATAAGACTTAGTTTCTCCCCATTTAAATTACATTAGTATTTAAATGATTGACATTTGGAGTCATGAATTTGATACATTTCGTTTTATTGCCATTTAAATGCAAATTACTAACATTAAAGCAATTTACTAATTTAGACATAGCATTATTTAATTCGCCATATTTTAGTAATTGTCGTTTTAATTTGAAAATTAAAGAAGTTTCATCATCAAATAATACTATATCATGGGTTATCCCCTACTATGTAATGTAAGTCATTAATTTATACAAGAAACAGAAAAGGGCCGCGAATAGAGCCCTGAGACACGCCAATTTGTACCATCGACCCGGAAGAGCCCATACTATTAATGACAACTTTTTGCGTTCTGTTACTTAAATATGAAATAATTATAGTTAGCCCGGCTACCTTCAGTTTTTTGAATATTAATTTTTGGCCCGATCTACGCAGAATGAGCTTAAGTCAAACACCTCAGTCCCCCCCGTGACCATGGGTGCTGTAAAGCACCCGAAACGTCGGGAATCAAAATTAGTAAAATTAAACGCGATAAAATCCGTAAAAATAGTTTTATTCAATGTGTAGTGTTCGCGTAAATATAAGAAACCATTATGATATAATTAATTTAAGAGCAACACTTCTTACACTACGATGTAAGAAGTAATGCCACATTAATCAGGAAACTTCAACACTACGGTGTTGATGTTCCCTGATTAATGTTTCATGGTGAACACAATCGAAGACATTGAATAGGTCACAGAATATACCCAAAACATCCTGTGAATCCTCCAATGCATTAAATGTATATTTAATCAGCTCAACACCAGCATCTGTTGTCGAGCGACTCCTTATGAAACCGAATTTATTTTTATTAAGTAAATTAAATATATTAAAACATTTAACATTTGATCAATAATCATTTTTTCAAAAATCTTTCTAAGTGTTAGCAGTACAGAAATAGGTCTAAAATTGGCGGGGTCTAATGTACTACCAGATTTAAATAAAGGTACTACTTTACTATGCTTCATTAAATTCAGGAAACATTCGATGCTAGTATTAAAAATAATAGCTAGTTTAGGCGCGATTGTATCTATTATCGACGCAATAAATTTAACGGAAATCCTCCACAGATCTGCAGTTTTCTTAATATCAATATTTTAAAAATAATTTACAATATCTTTTGATGATACTTTATTTTATTGTACACGCATTTACATGTTGTTTAAGTAATGATTCGGCGACGGCAGTCGAAGAATTCAGTGACTTAGTGGTTAAGATCGTAATATCAGTAAAATATTTCTCCAAATCTACTTTTCGCCCCTCCGGGAGACAGAACGTGATGGGTGACGAACCTCGTCACCGGTCTCGTCCTCGTCGTCGTCGCCAATTTGGTCGATATATTGAAAATGGGTCAAATTAAGAGTACCCTTAAGCGACGAGCGTGTATGCGTAGGTATATGGATGTGGAAGAGGCGAGATAGGTGTGTCAAGATCGTACCAAATGGAAGTCTATAGTCTCTGCCTACCCCTCTGGGTGACAGGCGTAAGTGTTTATGTATGTTATGTATGTATGTATTTCTCAAAAACCATTGAAACGTCTTGACTTGATTCAGTTAATTTGTTGTTAAAACTTAACTGGTAGTTTGAATTGCGAGAGTTGATCTTACCAGTTATAAATATAGTCCATGTCATTTTAATTTTATTAGAAGTCGTCTTAATTTTGATGCTCAAATGCAAGTACTTGGCTGTGGAGCACACTCTTTTAAATATTTTTGAATATTTTTTTACATATTCCCTAAATTCGACGCTAGAATTATGTAGCCTTTCATGGTAAAGTTCATATAACCTTTGTCTGCTCTTATTGACTCCTACGGTCGCCTATTCATTGAATGCCTTCCGATTGTTCAAGGAGAATGTTTTAAGTAAAAGTATAATCAAATTCATTGCAAGTAAGTTTAAATAATGCAAATAAGCTTAAATACAAAAAATCTGGATTATTTTGGTTTGAACGTGATGGAAGTTTTTTGACTATGTTACTTCTAAACTTCTCCAAAAGACGTGCATTTACTGGAATAAACACAATTTTCTCATCTACTTGCTTTTTGTGAACATAAGGTAGCGAAACAAATTTTCCACAGTGATCAGAACTCAATTTTCAATTATACATTTATGCAACGGCTTAAAATTTGTAAAAATGTTATCTAAACATTCTGCACTAGATTCAGCATAAACGTTGGCTCCTTAAAGTAAATTAAAAAGACCATATGATTCAAACAATAATCTAAATTTATTATTAGTGGAGGAAGCTTCTAGGAGATTGATATTAAAGTATCCACATAATAAAACAGATTTATTCTGTTTATTAAGCTTAACAAAAACTTCCTCCATAATTTTTTCAAAAGTATTATATATAGAACATGGGGGTCTGCAGACGCTCATAACAATGAGGTGCTTAAACTCAACACATGCTATTTCTGCAGTTCACTCAACAGAGAGGCTCACAATATCTTTCCGTTCCTTACATGATAATAATTTACTAGCTAATATTAAGGAGCCACCTCTTAAAACCGTTTCTTTATTGAAAGAACTGACCACCTGGTGATTACTAAAGTTAAACATTAAGTTATTAGCTTTTAACCAATGTTGAGTAATACATGAAATTTGAAAATTGTTGCTATTTAAGAACAATTCAATTTCTAGCTCTGCCTATTTATTTATTTATTTATTTATTTATTTATTCATCCATAGGACTTCAGCAGTGCAACACATATCGTTCCAAGTATAATAGCGGGGGACTTCAGAATATAAGAACGTTTCTGCAAAGAGGTCGGTTTGGCAAAGTTGAAAGAAGGCTGTTAGTGTAGTTTTTGGCGGTGATGGAATTCTTTCTTGGAAATTTCTTTCGGTGAAATATACACGCTCTCCATTTTCTAAGTGCACAGCAAGGTGAGTAACTGTTGGGTACCTTTCGTGTAAAGGGAAACCAAGGAGACGCCACGCTGTCTCGTTACTGCTGACATAACGCCCTGCTTGAAAGGTCTGTACTTCGTTAACGGGATTTGCCTCACTTTCACTCCTGAGATTAAATATTGCTTGGTCGCTTCCTTTATTTATGTACTTACAGATATACTTGATTGCGCGGACAGAGCTACATGCTTCTACATTAATGTGGGCATTAAACATTTTACATAGAATGGGCGAATACGGGACAATCCAGCTGTTATCTAAGGTTTCGAACGCTCCAGAGCGAGATTTGATTGTAACTTTCCTGCCACCATCTTCAGGGCTCTGCGTCTGTATAAAGGGTAGCCATTGTCATTGTACTGTTTCTTTTAATAGCTGTTTAGGAATTTCTTTGTACATTTTCCTTCTTTCATACATGGCGATATTGAATTTCGTGCTCCACATGGACCGTGAATCCTATTTCGGACGATGGTATCATACAATTCTTTATCTTGCTCAGGATCCGGAATCTCGGCGCTTATTATGTCGTCTATTTAGCTGGGCCGCAACTTCTCTTTAAGCCATATTAGAATGTCGGCATGCGGTAATCCTCTTTTGCCATTCAATTGAATACATGAAGCACTGCACCTCTCCGAAAATTTTCCTTTGTTAATTACATACGTTAATTTTTGTACTTTTAATCTAAATACTCTAGCAACTAAATCGTGTCTGTCAGTACTTTTTTGGCCCGGCAATAGCTCCTCGGTTATTTCTTTCCATGTGGGATTGCAAGTAAAAGTAACAAAAAGATCAGGTCTTCCGTAAGTTCGTACATAGGCGAATGCGTCTTGTGTGTACTCATATAGGTAGCGGGGACTGTTAATGAATGATGAGGGCAGAATTACCATTTTACCTAAATCTCTGGGGTTTACATTGGCGTCGCTAGAAACTGCATCTTGTTAATGTATATAATTCTCAACGCCCAGCTTTTTTTGATTTAAAGATATATAACGGAGACGTTCACTTTCTACCTTCACATACATGTCTACCAAAAATTGATGAAATAATTGTCCACACCGGGCTAAGAGGTTAAAATCATTTTCTCGCAACTTCATATGATACGCATAAAAATCCATACATGATACTTTTTTGTTCGGAGTAGGCTCCTTTGTGACCGGGTTAATGAGTGGAATTTGAAAATGATAACCCTCTTGTCCTTTGCAATAAATCAACGGGTATTGCAGAGCGTCATAAAACTTGTGTGTATCGGCTACCCGTTGCAACGTATCATCACGTGCTCGCAAGACAATGTCTCGTGAAGAAAATTGATCACCACTAATTACGGCTGCTATTTCGTTTATCAAAGGTGCATTGTAGCGCCTTTCATGCTCCTCGAGGTCCGATCTGCGTGAACGACGACTTTGTAATCCTCTTCAGGTAGGTTTTCTAAAGCAGTTTTAAATGTTTTGACTAAAATGTTACATTCATGCAAGAATCTTTGAATTTTGAACACTGTGTCTCTCTCAACTCCCTGGATAAATTGGCAGCGACGGTCTGCCTCAATTTCTTGTCACCCATAAAATATACTTGTAAAATTTATGCTGTTCGTCTTCAGATGGAAAAAGTTAACCTATTTTATGATAAATTTGCCCTTGCACCGTAAATGTAGGCGAAAATCCCGGCATTATTATTTCCCGGTCAACTCCGAGGGACGTCATTTGAAAGCATATTTCCGTTATATTTCCGGATCCTGTTTAAAAAGCGTCGTGACTCATTAGCATCATATAAAAAGAGAGTTCTCAAAGGTTCTTCTGGTTCCCCAAGTAACGGAAGAGACACTTTGCCATTGGAACAGCACATGCCTGCGGTCTCATCTTTCCATTTTAAAGCACTGCAAAATCGACACGCCTTGTCACTCAGTCCGATAACAACTGACCTGTGATTTTTATAATCAATCAACGGATCATAATTGAATGCTGCGTGATTAAAAACCGACCAATTGTTTCTTTGAAAATTTTGTCGACGTTCAGCTTGGAGCTGTGCATTTGCATCTCTTCGCGCCTGTGTCTGTTCTGGTGTTTCAGATGCCCTTATAGTAGATTGACGTTCAGCTTGCTCAATGAGTCTGTGTTGAGTTTTATCAGGTGTTTCCGCGGCTCTTAAGGCGGCCTGACGTTCCGCTTGTTCGAATAGCCTTTGCTGACTTTGAGCAGGTGTTTCAGTAGCTCTTAAAGTAGATTGACGCTCTGCCTGTTCAAGACGCCTTTGCTGACTTTGAGCAGGTGTTTCAGTAGCTCTTAAAGTAGCTTGACACTCTGCCTGTTCAAGACGCCTTCGCTGACTTTGAGAAGGTGTTTCGGAAGCTCTTAAAGCAGCCTGACGCTCTGTCTGTTCAAGACGCCTTTGCTGACGTTGAGAAGGTGTCTCAGATGCTCAAAAGCAGCCTGACGCTCTACTTGTTTTGCCTTCAGTTCAGCATCTTCAAAGATTCTAGCGATCGAGCTAATCTTTTCGCTTGTCTTTGAGAAGATACTCTTGAAAGGCTGGACTTACGTTTGCGAGGCATTATGAAGTAAGAAAAACCTATTTATAAAAAACGTTAAAATACCTAAGAGGAATTAAATTTCTTTTAAATATTTTTTAAAGAACTAAAATATCTAAAAGGAATAAATATTCCTTTTAAATATTTTTTAAAATCAAAACAACAAAACTAATTCAAGACACAACACGAATCCGAAAACGATAGCCAAAAAAAATCGAATCAACTTAAACCAAATCACAAAACAAATCGCAGAAAACCGAAATCGAAAGAAGTAAGTGTATAGGTACCGTATACACTATCTATACTATTAATATTCCTTTGAAATATTGTTAAACAACCTAAAACAACGAAAACCAATTCACGATTCTAAATAAACAAAATCCAAAATCAAAGCCAGAGTCTAAATATGTATAAAGGAATACCAACCAAATCAACAAAACCGATCCAAGAAAATACACAAATCCGAAAATGAAAGCCAATATAAATCCACTCAACCTTAACCAAATCACAAAGCAAATAACAAACAACCGAAATCGAAAGCAGGTAGTCGAATAAGCTACGAAATAGAAACAATTTAAGCGTATAGGTACCGAATGCACTATAAGTTGACGAGCGGCTCAACGGCGGGAGTTAATACATGTCTGGAAACATTTCGTTACCGCGTTTTAAAAACCTAGTAACGACATCTAGCGGAATCAATTTAAACTATGTATACGTTAGTTAATAAGAACTCTCAAAAAATATATTTCTTATAATTTTGCACAATTTTTCTTATTGTAATACCGATTCATTCATAACCACATATAAGAACTGTATTCATTTCCGTTCAATAAATATTACTAAGGCTTATTAATAAGGCTTACTAAGAACTGTTTCTACCATTGTTAAGTAATGGTTAAGGGTGAAAGCGTGACAGGTGGTGATAGTATTTCTGATCCATACTTATAATCACGCCTGTAACCCTTGCGGGGTACGCAGAGCATCAACGGATTACTTAATATCGTCTGCGACGTTATCGCCTATTCTGTGAATTACGATGCACCAAAACGTTTGAAGAAAATCAGCTGGTGAATTTTATGTTTTTTATCGCTCTCTTCCCGGTCCTACGTAGAAAAATACTGATCCATAATAAAATAAGATAAAAAATGTATCTTAATTTTGGTAAAAAGACATAATAATCCAGATATTCTGACCTTCTGTGTTCGTCCATCGTACCGTCGTCCGTCTTGTAGAATCACGGTGGCGCCAATTGCTGAATTTAATTTGCAACATATTCGATTTCCCACGGAATGATATTTTCCGCTGAAAAAGTAGCCTTTGTCACCTACAGCCACCGAACTATCCCCATACAAATAATCATGCCATGCCGACGCTCTGTTGCGACGTGAAAGAAGGACAAATAAACAAACAAACAAACAAACAAACACACTTTCGCATTTATAATATTAAAAGTATGGATTATAACTGCTAGAGATTACCTCTATTGTCTGATTTTCTAATTTAAATTACTTGGAAGCTTGGAACTGATTCCAAATTGCATATTAAGTCATTATGCTGCTCATCATGATTATTAGCCAAGTCCTAGGCTGAGTTAATATATAAACAATAAGATAGCAGATTTTCTATCTATCTTATATTATATTTGGATAGGTAATACCTATCCCTATTCCCTAGTCAATAATTTCTTAATTTAATTATTTATGTCTATTAATTAATTCTATTATTATAATTAAAGCAAAAGTTAAAGTTGCAGCCTATATACGTCCCACTGCTGGCACAGGCCTCCTGTAATTTCTGGAGAGGGTAAGAAGGAAGTATCCGCCGCTGCCCCAATGCGTGTGACGGACTTCACATGTCTTTAAAATATATTTTTTTATTTCACACATGCAGGCTTCCTATGATGGTTTCTCTTCACCGCCAAACACGTGGTAAATCAGCACTTAAAATTGCAATTAACAATTTAATTGGTGCCGGGGGAGAACTGGTTGCTCGCGTACTGTGCAAATTTACAGCAAGCGCTAACCATCTGAGCTACCACGGCTCTCATTATTATTATAATTATTACAATTAAATGTTAAAATTTAAATTATTATCACAAAAATTATTCATTAATAAATTTAAATCGTACCTTATCTTATTTTCCTGTGGCCATCCTGTTTTTAAACAATGTAAACAAGATAATTTTATGTATATTTAAAGTATTTAGATAATCATTATATTTTAATAATTGATTTTTGTTTACATTGCCTCTTCTCCCAACAAGAATTATTAATTTGCTATTAGGGCAAAACTTACTAGCTAAAACTTTAATCATTTTATGATTAAAGGATGCTCCAGGCATGCAATAGTTACTGATCATCTGTCCTTTTAAACAGTTATTTAACATCATGCCCAAAATTTTTACCTATGTCATCACAATACATAATAACTATATTTTTTAATATTTAAATAACTTTTCAAGTTTATATTCTTTCTCATGACACTGTCATAGAGTGTAGGTGAAAATAATGAGTCAATACTGTTTACATTATTATTTACACATATTGTCCTCAATGAACCTGGTATGGAGCGCTGATACAAACTCTGATGTTTTATTAAGAAGTCAAAGTGCTCCTAATTATATTTACATGACTTTACCAGATCATTCATGGACATTATGTGTTCTTTTATCTCATCCTCAGCCGATGCATATTTATTTGATATAATTTGTAGGAATTTCTACGTGATAAAATTTCTGAATTTAGACACTTTATTTCAATCTGATAACAGTTATTCATATTTTCCACCTCAATTGAATATAATTTAAGTTTATTAATCATTTCTTGCCTTTCATTACATACATTTATATAATTTTTTAAATGAATTGTAGTTTTAATTAACTTTTGCACTTTCCTAACATATTTATTATTTTTTTAATGTATTTCTTTAATTTTCTTCTACTGCAGATAATCTTTGCTGCTGTTCTTGATATGACATAATCATCACCAGTCAAACCGATTGTTATGGAGGGTTGCAATGTTTTAGGAGGTTCACATTCTATGAGCTCATTGAACCAACTTTGAGTTTGGGACGCTTTCAAGTTATCTACGTATTGTTTTCATTGCACAATCTGCTCATTAGTCTCAATTAACTGTAACTGCAATGCAGCAATTAATCTGAGGGCGCGTTTTGGTGTCGTGTGTTTACTATTAAGTGTAAATAGAAAAAGAAAACAAAGAAAGAAAACTGAAAAAGCAGAGTAAGCATATGTGTAGATCTATGGGTCTATTTACAGATCTCAAATTAAATTATCAGGTAAATAATTCAAAATAAAATCTGGAACAACACTAAAAAATCTCAAAATGTTAAAGGGATAACAAGAATTACACTTACAGTAAGTTTAAACGATGTTCGTTACAGCTGTCACTTTTAGCTGGAACACTAAATACTATTTAATTAAAATACTTATGACTTTCACTTATTTTACAAATACAAATCATATTTAACAACTGTTACTCAAAATTGAGATGGATATTATCAATTTACAATATTTAATTTTTAAATATATTTGGGAGCAATTATTTTACAACTTATCACCGGGGTTGCCATAGAGTAAAACTTCAATTAGAAAAACTAAAATTATGAAAATTAACTGCCACCAAGATAGTTCATCAAGTTATTATATTAATTATAAAGGTTCACTAATCAGTGTAATTACAGATACTAAACTTTTAGAAATTATTATTAATAACCAACTGATCCGGAAGTCACAGGTCGATAGTGTTTGCAGTAAATTATATAAATTTTCATATGCCTTGTATAAATTAAATCAAGGAACAAATACGCAAACACCTCGTATATAATTTTTTTATAGGAGAGGGAGTAAACTAGCATACGGCTCACCTGATGGTAAGTGACTACCGCCGCCCATGAACAACTGCAACACCAGGGCAATTGAAGGTGCGTTGCCGGCCTTTTAGAAAGGAGTAAGCTCTTTTCTTTGCATATTTTGGATACATTGAGTCAACACTTAGATACGGTGTAATGTTTTGGGGAAACTCAGGGATCTCAGAGTATGCGCAGGAATAGCATAACATAATTCCTCCCTCTTCCTTCCACCATCGGACAACCAGACATTTGACCAGTCTCCACCATTTCGTTGTTGTCTTTTTTTTTTCTTTTTTTTTTTCGGGGAATCCTCATGGATACCTTCCGCTGCGGGGGCAACGAAAAGGTTATGCCGGACTCCTACCGGCTAAAACCCACGGTGGTCACCATCAGCGTATATGAGGGGTCCTGGATCTCCGTTCGGAACGCAACCGGAGCCCTCCATCGCTTTGCTACACTAATAGCACGTCCCGGGGCAGTACATGCTACCCCAGCACCCTCGCAGTGCTATCACGATGTCTCGAGACCACTGAGTCATCGTCCTCCTCGGGGTTACATAACTAGGCGTTCGAGGCCCCGCCCCGAGCGTCTGCAACCCCTGAAGCCCTGCTCGTTCTGGTAGGGGAACACCGTTTTCGCAGAGGAGGGCGTGATGAACGCCTCGCATAGAATAAATAACAGTACTACGTACCGAAACACAGTAATGCGGGTAGTACTGTTATTTGGCGGCAGAAATATGTAAGAGGGTTGTACCTACGCATATGGATTCTGGGCAGAAAATGAGTTGTACTATCTACACTTAATTTGAATTCCTTCGTTTCGGATGCTTTACCAGCACCCAT